>JAOEHX010021786.1:0-11046 GCA_025448015.1 Bolborhynchus lineola | reverse complement strand
TGCTCCATCCCTGGCGGTGTTCAAGGCCAGGTTGGACATAGCCTTGGGTGATATGGTTTAGTGGGAGGTGTCCCTGCTCATGGCAAGGGGCTTGGAACTAGATGATCTTATGGTCCTTTCCAACCCTAACTATTCTATGATTCTAAAACCTGACTCTTTGGAACAAGAAAACACCCAAAACCAAAACCTCAGTTCAATCACAGAAAACAGTGTTGTCAGTAAGTTTCTGTGAAAACACTCAGATGCAGGACTCACTGCATCCTCCTCTCTCCAAGAAACATTAACTACTGTCTGGCAAAAGCTGACTTCTGCTGAGAACACCACAGGCCAGTATTAAAGCAATCTCAATTTAGCTACCAAGCAGTCAGCTACATGGTATCTTCACAACATGCTGATTTTTTCGGTACTTTTCCAGAGCCCTGATGCAAGCATAACTAGAAATTTGTTGTTTTTACAGACAGTTCTGAAGTTGCAGGTGATCCAATTCAGATTTTCTTTTCTGTATCACTGAAAATACTTCTTCTTCAGCACTGCATATCTATTCACTTATTTATTTCACTTTTTAAGCTTTTCCATTATATTTCAGAAAAACTTCCATTTATATCAGCAAATATATATTTAGATGTTTTAATTTTTAACTACTTAAATTCACATTTGTGAAACACTGAACTTGGGGTTTTTGTCCCCCAAAGCCGAAGTATAAACAAAGATTATCTTGTATTCTGATTTTACTTTGAAGCTTGTGATTATCCTGAAATTCACATGCTCCTTCCTTGAGATTATCATTAGTAAAGCTTCAGATACAAACCTTCGGCTTCACTCTGAGAAGTGATCTACCACTTTCAAAAAGCAGGTTTGGAAAGCACCTTTACCATCTGACCTGATGGTTCAAGCTCTTTGAAAGCTGCCAATCTGCTTTCATCAAACTATGCTACATCAGGTCTACCAATGAAAGTGAATATCGTTAACAGAACACAGGAGCTCAATTCCACCATGATCACAGTCACATCGAAGTTTCAGCACCAATGCTGCACAGCTCCACACATAACTGCAAGTGCAAGCAGACTTCGAAAAAAGTATTTTTATCATGTCAATTCATTTAAAAAGTAAGGATCAGATTTGTAGGTTTTGCTGTTGCAACAAATGCCTTGAGTATTTGCATCACGCAATATTCTGGGACAGAAGGTCTTTTTCTGTTCTTCAGCCTCCTTGATATCATACCGCCACTTGTATGCTCCTTATTCCTGTATGAAAATACTACAGCCACATATTCTTTCATAGCTTTGCATAAAGCTCTATACGTTAAAATTAGGTCTTTCTGCCTGCTGCAAGATGTTGCCTGTTTAAATATTTCTCCATCTTATCTTACGACAAAGGCTTTCTACACTTCCATTCATGCTTGTAACCCTCCCCCGCAATTCTACCGCGTCAAATTTACCCATCTTTCACTAACACACGTAATCAGAATGTATGCGTTCCCAAAGAAGCCCCAGAAGGACTTGCAATTAATCTCCCTGCCCATCTCTACTAAAAGCAAAATAAAAATTCACCCTTTGGTCCCTGCCATTTGCCATGGTTTTATCACCACTAACAGACCACACTCACACTATGTAGGGTCAAACATTGTGAGCAGTTGCACAGCAAAGCCTGTACCTACTTTAAAAAAAACTCACACTAATATTGATCATAAAGGTCACAAAGAAATTATGTTGGCATGAGAACACAGAAGCCACACTAAATCTTTGTCTGATATACTACAGTAGATAAAAATGGTATTTTCCTGTTTCTTCTATTCTGCATACGGCGAGAGAAGAGACAGGTTCAGTTCCACCTAATAAATCCCTTTTCATCTTTCAAAAATGTGCAAGTTGTTCAAAGTTGTGAAACATTTTCTGTAGAAACCAGAGACGTGTACAGATGTTAAACCAGAGATACTTTATACAGTACACAGCTAATATAAAATACTCATTAAATAACCTCCACAAGATAGTTAAACCTCACTTGTTCCACAGAGCCAGGACACTGACATGTAATTAAGACACTTATAAAAATAAGTTATATCCATATAATTTATGAAAAATAACTCTCCTGAGGACGCAGGAGGAGGAAAGTTGACAGATCCAATCTGCCATCCTCATGTACTTTCTAACTTGAGTACAAAACCTCTTCTCATCATCTGAGGCTAGTCTAGGCACCAGGCCAAAGCTTTGCAGACAGATCTCCCACTGCCACGTTGCTAACCCACAGCCAGAAAGCAGCACCTCATCCCTTCCCAATACTGCCCACAGCTTTACAGCTGCAGAATATCACACCACTGCCTGTAATGAGGATACATCAAATTTGCTCAAAGGTGGTATTATCACTGTTCAAGTGAACTCATTCATGTAAGAAAGCATATTGCTATATATGCTTATATTTCATCCAGAGAACATCAAACAATATTAAATGATGGGAAGGCCATAAATAATACCATCTACTTGCAAACTATTCCCGTCATTATTTTCATTGTCTTCACATAGCCATATTTTCTATTTCCCAACTCTCACATTTCAGAAGATACTTCAAACATTTATCCACTCACATTTGTCCACTGACACTAACCCAACAATTCAGAATGCACTGAAACAAATACATTTTTCTAGACTGCAGTGTAAGGAAAAGGGACTAGAGAAATAAGGATTACAGCAGATGAGCAAGGACCCAGATACGCTAGCAAGGACAATACTGTAAAAGTCTGTAAGGTCTGAAAAATTGAAAAACTTCTTACAGCAACAATTTAGAGCATAATACCATCCTGTTTGACTGCATTATCAGAAATGCCAAAAGGAAGCAAAACACTTGATGTCTAACTTCAGTGATTTATATCCACAAATATTTCTTTACAGTAATATAGCAGCTCTCACACATCCACTGAAGCAACCTATTCAGATGCATAAAAATTAAAGTGTAGCTGCCTTGTACATTAAATAGATTGTGGTTACAGAAGTATATGAATGACTTAACTCTTCTGTTTTAACCTGAAGTGGCTGCTGTGGTAGAGATCAGAGACCCTTTTAGTTGTACTCGGTAGGATTGCCTAATTTCCACCCCACTGCAATTTCCTGCTCACTGAAAGAGGCAGCTGGAACATCTGGACAAGCACGTCCAGTTCTGTTTACCAAGAGGGGAAACGGTAAAGATATAATACTACACACATGAGAGCTTGTAGGGAGAAGACACTCAATTAGGTCTCAGAATCTGACTTTTTGCTCTTTAGCCATTAGATTTGTATGCATCAGTTCAGGGTCAGCTATAAATAATGTAACCCATTTGTTCTGTACCAAGTCCTGTAAAAGCAAGGTTCTAGATCTTCATGAAGCAAACTGGAAGATATGATATAGTAGCAAAAACTTTAATGAGTCGTAAGCTGCTACCTTGTTACAACACTTGATCTTCCCAGCATTGCAGGAGCAGGAACAGCTTAGTCCACACAGTACTCTGCAGGAGTCATGCAACAAGGTATTATGGGTGCGTCTGACGAAATCCATAGGGTATTTCTGACTACTGAACATAAGTCACTATCACCTCAACAACAGCTGACATTAAGCAGAATGTGAAATATGAAGTAATTTTTGTTTGGTCCCTTAAGGTTTTTTTTTGTTTGTTGGGTTTCTGTTGCTGTTTTGAGGCCCTGCTGAACTAAACATAATTTAGTTTAATAACAAATAGCCCTAGAGGACACCATGTAAATAGGAAGTTACACAATGAGGCACCATGGCAGGAAGTACCCCCCTGCTTGAGGGCAAGTGAAGCACAGACATACCAGAAAATTATGTTTCACTCTTTTTTACTCTAAGTTACTGTCATCAGTATTACCTGAGAGCAGGAGAGCACCTACAGTAACCTAAATCACTAACTTCTGATTAGGAAACAGTGAGAAAACAACTGGGTCAAACAAGCTAGACTTCTGAACGTTATCAATATATTCACAGAACTGCTATAAAATTAACCCTTTATCCTCAAAGCATCTAACATACGTTTCCTGCCAGTACAGAACAGGCTTGAGTGGTTCAGAGCAGAGCTGAATGCCTGCAGGGTCACAGTGCACAAAGCAAGCAGCAGATCACTCTTCCAGCTATCAGACTGATTCAAAATCTTAAAACTGTCAAGACTCCACAGTTTACATGCGGATTATTTGTGATACTGGTGCCATTTCTTCTCCACCTCCAAACCACATAAGGTCACTCGCCTAGGAGGAGGCAACGTATGTGCATGCTCTGCTATCAACACGAACGCAGTGAAAGCATCGCTCTCTAACAGACTGGCAACTTAAACTTAAGACTTATTTCTAATTTAAAGATGTATTTTTTACCATGCCTTTCTCTTGCCCATAAACACTACCAGCCTTCCTGCTTTTGGGTTAGTCTCCAAGTCTAGGTTCTCTATATTCACAATGCGGCAAGCCATCATAGCTTAACCCCCTCCACTGTTGCCACATCTGTGCCTTAATGTTCCTTTCTTGCACATGACAGCCAAAAGATGAGGCCACTTCACTACATTCCCATTTTCTCATTTCCTTCCCTTCTCATCCATGAATGCCCTTACTAATCAAGCCAGAAAAGTTCTAACCCATTCCTCGAAACCAGCTTTTGAAGATGCCCATGGATTTTCTCTCTCTACATGGCTGGCTGGCAGGTACCATCTGGCAGGCAGGTACCATGGCTGGCTGGCAGGTATCAACAGTAACTATGATCCAAAAGCAGTGCCCTCTTGTCCTGCCAGATCAGACCACCTGGACTCTTATGAACTCCTCAGGGACCACATACCACAGCCTTCCTGTGTCATCTGTACCCACCTCAGAACCAAGACACAGCCACCTTGGCTATAATGTTGGGCACACCCCCACTACACATGTGGATGGACATGTTCTTCCCATACAACAGCCCTGTGTCCAGATGCCTGCATTTTTAGTCATGCAAAGGCCACATGTCACACCCACTGCGTGAACAAGAGCACGAAGCAAACAGGAACAGGACAGAAAGGAATGCAGTGTGCCACAAACACAGATCTGCAGCCCCTCCCTCTCCCACATCTAAAGCATTCAAGAAAAGCCAGCAAAGAGCAAACATTGTGCCAAATTAAGTACTGTGTATCTAGTTGCTCAGACCCCCAGACAGATTGTCAGATGGCACTGGCTGCTCAGGAGAGATGCTTCTTTTGCAACACCAAATGCTGCAACCATGAGCCTCCAGTCTAGAGCATGAGAGTAGAAGTAACCTCAATGCATGGCTGAGGATCACCTTTAACAACCATGCAACCAAGAGAACAACATAAATTATACAGAGATACAATTAAAAGGAAAACCCTATCTCAGTATTGGAAAGCATGGGTGGCTAATGAATAAGCATGCTAAAGAAAGGATGGGCAAGCAGGATACTGAGAAAAGCAGAAGTCCTTGGAATAAGAAAAATTATTAAAGTTGAAGCCAATCCTGCAAAAATCCAGTGTAAGGAACAGTTGTTTTCTTTCATTTGCTTTTCTTTGAAATGCCACACCTTTTAACACTTTCCAGCATCAGAAAGTCAGGACATGTAGCTCTTCCCTCCCCAAGACACGCTTTGAAAACAGATTTCCTAGTTAACCTACCAAAGCAGAAGATTTGACAGCAGCCAAGTACCCCTTTGCCCAGCTCAGTGGAAACCAGAATTCAAAAAGCACGCTGTCATCCTTCAGTCAGTGCAACTGAATAGGAACAATTTTTTCACCTTAGAAGACATAGCCCCCAAGGTAGTCACAGTTAAATGCAGCATTGTATACCAGAGGAACAGAACCAACATGTTCTGATTGAACATATCAACTTACTTTTCACCTACTTTTTCAGTGTTTAATACCATTAATAAGAAGGTATCCACTGGAATTAGATTATAATTTCCTCAGAGTATCTCACAGAAGAAAAGGATATTAATATGTGCTAAACAACATGGATTAAGAACTGGGGAAAAAAAAGACCAACATTTTAACTATTCAAGCCAAACACTCAAAGCATACCCCCAACCATGCAATCACCCTTGGCTAGAACAGACTTCCCCACACATGTACATACTCAGCTGAGTCTCGAACTTGCATCTTGAAATAGATCTAGAAGAATCAGGCACATGGTGTATTCCAATTTGCCTTATCTTGTTACAAAAGCAGGGGTTTTTTTTTTCCACTTTCCACTTCAGTCTAAGCCTTTAATTCCTGACACTGAAGTATCAAACAAAAGGCAAAATACTAATTCACACAGTACAGCAACATACTCCATGAAGGAAGTCAAGCCCAAGCTGTGCTTTTGCTTTTCCACCTTACCACCTCTATCAGCACTTACAGACAAAAGCCACTATTTAGGCTTTTGAGTTCAGGCATTACACACTCAGAATAAACCACAACCTTTGCAGTTCCAACTGTGTCACTTGTGCTCTGTTAATTTATCTTAATAAAGTGATGCTTCTGTCTGCCATACGTTCGCTAGTAACAAGACACTGAAAGCAATTCTTTCTCCTCTGTGAGATGACATTACACGAGTCTGCAAGAAATACAAGCTGACCAGAAGGAAACCTACTCAATGCTTTCATTATCCACAAATGCTATCATCTTTTTTTTTTCCTCTGCTGCATTATTCCACATCAGTAAATAAGGAACAAGTGAAGAGCAATGCATAATACTTAATAACATATCTACATCAGCTCAAGTGTCAGCAAGCATAAGGTCACTTATGTTACATGAATTGCCATTGAATAGGCAACACAATAAAGGTGATTTAGAAAACAGAATAAATTCTAGCAGCTAACTACTCTTGCAATAAAGAAAAATGCTTAAGGTGATCTTGAAACAAAATCAGGACAACTCTACTCCCACACTGTTTCTGCCTCCAGGGTTCAAAATGATCACACCGTCATACACCAGTGAATCATGCAGAAATACTTCGGGCACAAGATAACATGGGGATTTATATTAAAAATGTTAGCATTTTATTAGCGAGTGAGCAAGGAACAGGGAGCAGCCATGTAAAATTGACATAGCTGCACAGAAGGCACCTACAAACTAAGCAGAACACATTCTTCTTTGCCAGTTTAGATTAAAAGCATGGGGAAATCTGTCCACAACATCCCAAGGATCTTCAAGGGCGGCAAGGGTCATCTAAAAATGTTGCTTTTTGAAGTTTTTATTAGCAGCCTCCTGAGAGGAGTGTTCTTTTCTGAACACTACATATGAAACATTCCTGAAAGTATGAAGTATATGTTTAAATACATATACACACACACATGCACACACTTTCTATTATTAGAGTCCTGTGCAAGAACCTAATAATAGAAACGTCCATAATTACGTATAAGGCAATTATAAGAGACTTATATATAAAGCACTCTCTAAGGTATGTGCATTGCTGCCACAGAATAGGTATGCACTTAGTCAATATAGAGAAATCAGACAACCCTATCGCATTCATCTCCAAAGACTTAAAGTGTTTCATTTATCAGAAATACAACAAGAAAAAAACCCTCACAAAAACCAAAAACCAACCTAATCAAAAAATCACACAAATGCAGAATACAGAATCCTTCTTGTCACTCCACTTAGTAGCTTCTAGAGGAACTAGAAGCAGATGCCAGAAGAAACAAATGCCACATACATCAGCATTAGCTGAAATCTTTGTTTTCAAGAAATAATAAAAAATACACACTTAATTACTTAGTAATTGTTTGATACTTCGTATTACACAAATAACATTATGCATAGTTGCAGTTTAATAAGGAGAATATCCAAATGGTAACTTTCTGCATATACCAGCATTATAAACTGCTACCACTAGAAACACAAATAACGTATGTATCTTATACAGTTGGTGTTGTAGTCAGCATTTTGTCTGTTATCTGCTAACAAACAATACAATTTGCTTGTAAACAAAGGATTCCTTAGATCAAACGCAGAAAGCACGTCACTGATGGAACTGCATGTTTTAATCTCTAAGCTCAAGGAAAGCCATCCTTTCCAAATTAAAAGCCCTGTGAAGATTTGCTCAAAGCTGTGCTACCTGGGACCTCCAGGGAATATTCCTGCTCAGGAACAGACTTTAACACAGACTGCACTTTTCTCGTATACCTGCGCAACAGCACAGTCATTTTTCATCCAGAGCAGAGCACAGATTTAACATCCATAGCAGCATTTCTGAAAGGCAACTAATCTCTCCAATACTGTTACAAATTCCACAATAAATCATATTTAATTAGTTTGTGCTTTTTTCCTGGCTGTCTGTAATCCAACAAAGAGGAGGCTTCCAATTTCAATTTTGCAAAGAGGTGCTTAGAATAAATTGGCAAAAATGCAAACTACTGCATCCCCTCTGGAAACTGGAGTTATCTGCTCAATGACACACCAACATTCCTGCCTGTAGATGGCCTGTTACCGTTGTGTACCGAGCGTCTCCTATTTCCACTGCCTTGTTTGAAGAACTTCCCTCTTCCCACATACCTTCCTTCTCCAGGGACAGATCACACATGGACACTAAATCTTGGCCGTAAACAACATGACTTTTGATATTCCTGTCTCCAATGGATCCTCAACTGCTGCCGTTCAGCAGCACAGAGAGGATCACCGAGGCACAAGTCCGCTGTGCAACATGTTTGAGAAACCCTTTGCCTCACTGGTATTTGGCACAGCTGGGATTTACACAGGGGCTGCTAGCTTCCTCCACTATTTATTTTATTTGCTGAACACTAAGGTATATTGCAAACAAATGGGACTTTGCTTTTGTGCAGTGTGCTGCAAGTTATTGTTCTGTTGCACTGGGACATTTGATTTCCAGTCTTAACACCCACTGTCATGGCACCCTTGATGGAGAGCCAGGAAGCCCTTCCAGAGCATCCCAAACTGCTGCTCCCACAGGTCACTCCATCTTCCCTCATGTCTCTCCTTTTGAGTGGAGTAGCAAATTGTATTGAGAAGAAAAGCACTATGGAGAGTAGTTTATTTTATTCAGCTGCATATGCGACATTTACGTAATTATTTGTATTTTGTAGGAATTAAGATCCTCATACTACAAAAGTTTATTCACATTGTACACCTTGCTAGCACTTACCAGACCAACAACCAGCATTTTTGAGGGAAAAGCCAATTATATTAATTAGAAAGCTCATGAATACAACCACACAGAAGTTTGCTGTATGATCTGTATGTATTTTCTTGCGCAATTTATAAACTGTGTAAGTTTAACCACCCTTAACCGTTCCTCTCTCATCAGAGAACTTAGAGAAGCCTACAAAATGAAAAAAAAAATTAAACCACAAATTCTCTATTAAGAAAGAGGTACGATGCAGAAATCTACCTTCTGCTCACTAAATGCCACATGTAGGAGGAAAAAAGTGCCAGAATAAAAGCACTTCAGGTGGGAAGTTACAGACTTTTCTGAGAGCTTGCGGTATGGAGTTACACCTCTAAGCTTCTTGGCTATAGTAGAATATCAGCATATTTTGGATGCTAACTGTCTTCATTTCTTGTCCATTGGTCAACTATAGGCTAACAGCATGAAAGCTCCCCCTCACAGCCATCCCATCAGTGATCTCAAACCCAAACCAGGTGAGTCCCAATGTTTCAAATAAAATTCAAAAATTATAAACTAAATCAATTTCCCCAGACTCATCTCTGAACATAAACTAGCTAAAAGATACTGAGCTGGGAAGAACAACATGCAATACTCCTGGGGCAACAGACGTTTCTGTCACAGCAGGGTCCCGATACAACCACAACTGCTTTAAAGCTAACGAGAGGGAACCACAAAGTGCTGAAGATTAAGAGAAAAGCACTAACAGACTGCTTCTGTGTGAGACCCGGAATGATCCCAGGAACACTGCCAAGAATCATTTTCTTACTGGTAGCACTATCAGTGTGTTCTGTCCAGAGACATACACAGGTGGAAGGTGGGCAAGAGCACTGGTGGACCAGGTGAGAGGGACAAGATTTCTCCACTCAGGGAGCAGCCCACTGCCCTTTCCTGAGGTTTATGGAAGAGATGCCTTTACCTATATTTCCAACCAAGCACACACATTGTGTTATCCACGGCCAGACCAGCCACTCCTCATGAGAAAGGAGCGGAGCTCCAGACCAGCACAGGCACCAAGGTGCTAGCACGCCTGGCAGTCCCAACCTTATTTAAGCAAGCTCAGTACTTCTCAAAAAAAAGTTGAGAAATACTGTTTAGACATACAAATGTGTGCAAGTTTGAAATCCCATTACCTAGCACATTGCTAAGCTCGAGTTGGACTGGTTTGGCACCTTTCAGGAACATACTAGTTGAGCCCTGGGTTCTGCAGGGTAAGCGGTTAGGGGATACAGCAGATGTGGTCAGGGCCCAGGGAACCAGGATACGTGAATTCTGTTCCCACAAATCTAGCACTGAGTTCAAACGAAAAATAATTAAAAAAAAAAACAACAACCAAACAAACAAACAAAAAAAAAAAAAAAAGGCAGCACAAAAATACAAAGTAACCAAAAAACCCACCAAACAAGAATACTCAATTTTTCCATATCTCAGTTTCCCCATCTGAGATGGAGAAACCACCACTTCAGGGAATCAAGCCAATACTTTTAGGTACTCGAGGCACACAAAGAAATGCAAATGAAATACTAACATGGAGAGAGGCAGTTGCCCCCCACCTTTTAGTTTACAGATATAGATGGGATAAAGGATTCATTACATTTAACTCCAGGCCACACCAACTTAGCCAAAACCTTATTTAAATAGAATATTTCTGAGAACCGGGAAGGGGGGGAAGACAGAGGGGACGGATGCAGATGTGGTCTTAACCTAAGCGAGGTTAAGCTTTTAAAAGGCTCGTTCTTTTTTCACCCCGTCTCCTGGTAGCATGCCATTTTAAAAAGGTGTCTGGCAAGCAAAATAAAAAGTTTCCAGGGTTTTCCTTCCCATAGCCGCTTCAGCCAAGAGCCGGGCGGGGAGGACGGGGCCGGGAGAAGTCGCTCGCGCCTTTCTCCAGCTTTCTCCAACATGCCCTCTGGATCCAGAGGCTCTGG
>JAOEHX010021784.1:0-10221 GCA_025448015.1 Bolborhynchus lineola | reverse complement strand
AGGTCTCACAAGAGCAGAGTAGAGGGGCAGGATCACCTCCCTCAACCTGCTGGTCACGCTCCTTTCGATGCAGCCCAGGATACAATTGGCTTTCTGGGCTGCAAGCGCACGCTGATGGTTAATGTTCATTTTTCCATTGACCAACACCCCCAAGTCCTTCTCTGCATGGCTGCTCTGAATCTCTTCTCTGCCCAAACTGTAGCTGTAGGACCTTCACTTGTCATGGTTAAACTTCATCAGGTTGGCATCAGCCCACCTCACAAGCCTGTCAAGGTCCTCTGGATGGCATTCCTTCCCTCCAGCATATCAACCGAGCCACCCAGCTTGGTGTCACCAGCAAATGATAAGGGAAATAACAATGGAAGAGAATACAACCGCTCACCACCTGCTAACCGATACCCAGCCTGATGCAATCAATGATCTAACTGTTCCTGGTGACTGCCCCCACTTTGTATAGTGAGCATGGCGTGCTGCGGTATGGAATACCTCTTCGGCTAGTTTGGGTTAGGTGTCCTTCTCTATTTCTTCCTAGCTTCCCCTTCTCCTTGGCAGAGCATGAGACTCAGAAAGTCCTTGGACAGAGTAAATGTTACTAGGCAGCAACTAAAATCACTGGTGTTATCTGCGCTGTTCTCAGGCTGAAATTCAAAAACATAGCACTGCACCAGCTACTAAGAAGGAGAAAAAAAATGACTGCTACTGCTGAACCCCGAACACTTGTAAAGTGGAAATTCAGTTACTGGGTAATTGTGGTTAAATGGGGGGCCATGGGGCTTTTAATTAAGGGACAGTTTGAGGGAATTACCAAGGTGCTATCAAGAATTGATCATGCTTCAAATGAGCCAGGTGGGGTAACAGGGGCATGGCAGTGCTTTCACCTTTCAGAAAGGAAAAGTCTCCATTAGTGTGAAAGTTTGTAAAATTTACCAAGTTGGATTTCTATGTTAAATACAATGTGATCTGTGGGGTATGTTTCAGTAATATCTGAAATCTCATGTTCTCCTTTAGGTTGAGATGAGGTTATCGAGTTTAAGTTGTTATTACTAGGTTCTTTTCCTAAAAAAAAAAAAAAAAAAAAAAAAAAAGGAGAAAGTTTAAATGAGGTACAACCCAGAGTAGTAGTGCCTGAGTTGCTTTCAAAAATGAAACTTTGTAGCTGCAGGACACCAGCTTTGTAGGGCAAATGCCCTCCCTGAAAGTACATGTGGAAAGCTAAATCACTTGATTTGTCTACAGTGGTGTCATTACACTGGGAATTTTGTAAAACTAGTCCTCAGATTAACCTCTATGAAGTCAGTATATCTGTGCTTACCTCGAGGCAAAGGGGTGCCTGTTGTGTTTCCAAGCATGGTTATGGTTGGAAGCATTTTAAGTGGACATATTTTAAGTTTTCTTTTATTACAAAAATTGTCATAATATGCACAATAACATATCAGCTACAAATCTAAAAAAACTGTGAAATTTTGTGTACCATAACTCGTTGAGCCACCAATTATTGCTTCTCTGTGGAACTTGTGGGAAGAGAGATCATCATGTAATGAAGTAGGCACAGCAGCTGAGACACACAGGCTCAGTCCTAGGGATGGGAATGCAATAGTGTTCTTAGCACCTTGTATTGCTGTCCTAAAAATCACAATAAAAACAGATTGCTGAATTCTTGTTTGATAGCGGACAGAAATAATACTGCTGGCTTAATTGTTGTAGAAGAGCAAATTAAATATTCTTACACAGGCAAGGAGCATGATGGTGGTTGTACAGACAGTTAACATTTCTCTTTGTGAATACGTTTTAATAGTAAAAACTATCCTTAGTATGCCTTCAGTTATTTTAATATTTAACATGTCTCGTATCCTGTACTTTCCTGAACCAGAATATAGTCTAGTTGCTGCTGAACACTTCAGTGTAACTACAGTAAAACTTGCAGTAGTTACTTAACCAGACTTCTACTCACTCAGCTTTTCTTGGACAAAATTACTTTATTTAATTCTAGAGAGAGGGAAAAAGTATTCCAGCACCTTTTTGGGGATTTCATTCACACCTTACATTAATGAGCAGAATACAAGTAATTTCTGAGTTCAAGTTTGAGAGGGATAGTGAGTGATGCATAAGAAACAATCAAATAGTATGAATGGTAGTAATTCTCAGGGTATTCTCAGAGCTGTGCTGCATTTCAAGAAAAATCTGAGTTTTCAATAGCTGTTGATACAGGTCATCTGAAATAGGATGCTAGTAATAAGACCACAGTCTCTCTAGAGAGCTTCCAGGTTTCAGGTGGCTTAGTTGAAGTTCTTAGCCATCTATCTGCTTGTTCTGTGCTCATATGTAAAGCTATATCTGCTGTAAATACCTGGACACCTCATAAATACAAAGAACAAGACTGTTTATTGTTCTCTTCTCCATCCCTTTGTCTGTGGGAATTGATTCATAGTTTTAACTAGCCTGCTTTCCTTCACAAAAAAAAATATTCTTCTAAGAAGCAAGAAATATAAATACTTTAAAAGACACTTTTATGCTAGATGCATCCTCTGGTTTCTAAATTGTGTTTTTTAGAAATGTTTATTGTTAGCTCGTTGAGAACTTTAAAATGCAAAATTAGTGAGGGAGCCTGTATTTTGTGTGTATGCATATGCTGTGTATGTGTGTGCTCTGTGTGTACATGAATGCTCTGGCAGGAAAGCACAGATTCTTTCAAAATCTGTGCCATTATCTTTTTTTAAGCATGTCAGGAGAAGCTCTCTGTAGAGAGCTCTATGTATTTAGACTAAATGCATGATAACGAGTTGTCAGCTCATTTCTGCTCATCTATTATCAGAAACTATGCTGCAGGATTATTGTCTGTCTTGAACAGTTCAGCAAAAATTATTGTACTGGCAAGTATCAGCCTGGATATTTAAATGCACAAGTGTCTGTAGTAGTAATTAACTCAGAGTAATTAGATCAATTCCACAGGACTGGCTATATATTAATTTAGTCTATGGATACCCAAATCCAGCAAAAGTTACATGTAACCCACTGAAGTTGACATAATAGAAGTTATAAATATATCCTTAAGTGCTTTTTTGGATTAGGGCCTAAATACTTTTTCTTTTCAAAGAAAATGCTATTCAGCTTCTGGCTGTTGGATATTCTTGCTCACAAAAATAAATGTTGTAGCCTGAGTATGTGAATAATGAGGAGGTCACTGCTTCAGGCTATTTGTGAAGCTGGTCTTTCCACTTACCTAAGCATGTATGACTTAGGTCAGAAAATACATGAGGAGCTGGGAGGCTGGGGATAACTTAGGTCCATGAGGCACAAGCTGGTGGAAGAACAGGCTGCATTGCTTCACAAAGTACTAACCAACTTTGTGAACATGAGGTTTAGGTAAAGATGCGATATTGTAGAGTAACTGAAGTCACGTTTTTTTCTGATGTCTTGCTGCAGTTGAGTCAGCAAGCCTTCCTTTTAAATACTTATATTTCCTGGAAGAAAACCCTTTGAACTCGCTCAGGATTAGCTATTTTAGAAACTAAACCCCAGTAATACAAAATAAAAAATTAACACTTTCCCTCCACCTTCCTCCCCTCACTTCTTGAAATCAGTACAATGAGTGTGATGCTATCAGAGGTAGGGGTAAGTATCCCACTCTGATTAAGAGAGTACAGAAGAGGTAGGTAGCAGCTAAAGGCAAAATATTATGTGGATTACAGATAACTGAGAAACTTGAGATTTCTGTTGTGTTCTTACAGGTGTTATTCTTGATTTTTTTTTCCCTTTTTCTTCCTAATCCTTTCCATTTTTTATGTACATGTCAGAAGAATTTAATGTGGACTCTGAAAAGCAAGTGCTTGGAAGCTCTGGAAATTCATTTTTAGAGCTCTATGTTCTGAAACCTTCTGGTTGGTATGTACAAGGGCCTCTACCTAGATTGTTGTCACTGTTGACCACCCTTGCAGGAAGATTAAAGTATTACATGTACAGTGGACTGTTTTTGAAGTGTCTTTTGCCTCAAACATTTTAAATTTTAAATGTAATTCATTAAAAGTAGCTACTTTGCCTGCAAGACAGTATATATATAACATTTGTCTCCTGTTTCCTTCAACTTATTTGAATTTATCCCTTTTGTTAAAGTCAGCCATGTCTTCTACCTGCATAACATTCTATTAAGCAATTCTGTTGGTCTGCCAGCTCTACCCTTGTTCTTGTCCTTGTCCTTGTCCTTTTTTTCATATTTGCCTTGTTTGCAATCTCTTTCATTATGAAGCTTGTCTGTATGATTGTTACTTTCCTCTTGGACTAATACAACACAGTACCCTGCTCCAGGTGCAGGGATTTTGTCACCTATAGTAATGTCTTTAAGTAACATCCCTGGAAATTCCTAGATGTACAAGTTGGACCATTACAATTTTCTGATAAAATTTAGCATGAAATGTAATGAAAAGCTCTTGTTATTGGGGAAGTGCTAACATGACTAAATCCAGATTTAAGAGTGTTCTGCAGCAGTGCTGGAATCAAAACTAATGGCTGTACTTGGCTTGGACTGGAGGCACAGTGCTGTCAAGATGTCACTCCTGTATTCACGATTCAGATAGCAAAGCTCTATCCTAAAGAGCTGGCACTACTGGATCTATGGCAGCTGTTGCAATGCATAATTCATGCAGCCCTGGGATACAGTTTCAAACACTCTGTATCAGTGCATGTAAGAAGCCTGCAAAATGGGCAGTATTTTCAACAGTCAAATATTTATGATTAACTAACTTCATAATGGCATACACATTTCTGCAAAATTGGGTGAAGAGAGGAAGGGTTCCCAAATAGGTTGTAATTGAATGATTCCACTGGAAATTAATGTCATTTTCATTCTCTCCAAATCAGCAAGGGAAGGATGAATTAATGTTTGTTTAAGCAGTTTTGGGCAATGTGCAGCATAAAAACCAAAATGAATAAAGAAGGAAACTTCTAGTTGGCTATTTTAGGTTTTAAGTATGTCAAAAAAAGATAAAGGAGGAAGCAAAAATTCTATCAATTTTTGGGGTGTGTGACTGGAGGCATGGTTTTGAAGCAAGCTGGTAGATGAAGATGATTTCTCAAGGAAACAGGTTTGTCGGCAAGGTATGTAATATTTATGTTGAGAAAGGCTTTCCTGGCAGGTTGAAGAAAACAAAAATGGCAGCTTAATACTGCTTCCTTTTCTGTGTGCTGATAGCCTCTGTCATATAATAGGAACAGGTCCTTTAGCTGTGACTTTGACTCCCACAAACAGAGATGTCATTGGAGCAGGCACTTAGTGTTCAGGTGTATCCCAACCTGCATGTGTTAGATCAGCTGAAAACAAGCTCCCATAATAAGAAATTGTCCAGGAGTAATTTTTGAGAAGTTATGTGAAAGGGCAAAAGCTGATTTAAATCATCCTTCTTCCTGTTGTGCTGTGCATTTGGCTTTCTTTTAGCAGTACTGTGTACCAGTAGGAGAGAATCTCTGGGTAAGGTGGTAATTGTGCTCTGTGTACTTCTTTCTGGTTTTGTTGATTTTTTGTTGAAGTATCTAGGAAAAATATAAACCACAGTTATTTGAGAGATTCAGATTTAAAAGTCTAATATCTCTGACTTTAAACTTCATTCCTGCAGTACGTGTGTTTTTATATGGCTATCCTTTGTTGCATATGAATTATGTAAATTACTTGAATTATATTCCCAATGCCCACAGTGGAAAACCTGCTTCATGTGTGAAATTCAACAGATGAGAAGTAGAAATTGATTTTAAAATTTAGATCCTATTCCACCAGTTTTAGCACTTGAGTTAAATTGGTGAAGTTTTATGAATTTCAAGTAGCTGAAAACTTGAAGTAGTATCTGTGTCTTTATAGAGATAGATATAAATGTACTCTTAAGTATAATGCAATTTCAGGCCTTATTTCTTGAAATACTTTGAATTTAATTAAAATATGCAAACAAATCCCTCCTAGCCTAACCAAAACAGGGTTGTACTATGTCTGAAATAAGTGAGTTTGTTTTATTTTTCTTTCTTTGTTTGTTTGTTTAACTAGAGGCATTTGAGAGACCCAAAGATTGTTAGGCTTCATTTCATTCTTTCTTTACAACATAGAAGACCATGAATAAGGAGAACATCCCAACCTTAAGTTACTTTTCTTTTCATCACTAAAGTCACTCTATTTAACACTACTATGTAGGATGTCACGTACATGCCGCCCTACCTTTTAAAGAATGAAATGGTGTCTATGAGAACTTTAGTGGAAGCCGTAGAATGAAATCAGCTAACAGAACAGTATGTGTGTTGAAGTAAACTTATGTCCTTCCTGATGGCAACAATTCACTCTATGCTTTTGTAATTAGGTTGTTTCTTCAAAGACAGGCAGCCTAGTTGTGAAAGATTCTCTTTTCCACAGGTATATGTAACTTGTGGAACTAATAACCAGGTCTGTCAGGGAAGTGTTTGTAATTTCAGCAAGCTCTGGCTGGCTTTTCTAGTAGCTATCTTTTAAACAATCGTTATGAAAAGCCTGGAGAAATATTCTAAGGACCACAGAGGCTCTGGTAAACATGCTTCCCAGTCAGAGAATGATAGCTAATGGGCTTGCACTGAAATGTGCTGTTCTGAATCTGGCTGATGATTGCTGCTGTTTCGCTCCCTCTGGATTGTGAAACAAAGAAATTATGCATCAAATTGAATAGCTGCAATTTTGCCACACTAAAAGACAAATATGTGTAATGCATGTCTGCTGTAACTAATTTATGTATACATATCTAATTTTTTTATTGTCTTGACATTTACACATTTAAATAAAAGCTAATTTTGTATGTAAAAAAACAGAAGGGAGCTGATGGACTGCATTTAAAGGACAACCCTTCCCCTCCTTTGAAACAAACCAGAGCCAAAAAGAGCGGAGAGCTGACTTGAAGAATATATATATATATATAATTGTTTTATAAGGCAGTTTTGGGTAATCCTTTATTCTTTCCCATAACTCTTACTGACAAGTGTATAGTTCCTTTGCTTACAGAGGCTGGACACTGTTGAGTACTGTCTGCCCCATTTATATGAGTAGATTTGCCTTAATTGATGATACTTGAGTTGGGTGAGTAAGAGATAATTTAGTGTGGAAAAAAGAAAATTGTTCTACAGACAATAATTTCTAGTTAGTAGATGGATTTTTATTAATGATTATGAATGAATAATGACATGTATTTTTTGAGCCACAGAAAAACATTACCTAGCTGAAGATTCACTTAAAATAAGTAAGGCGCTCCCCACCACTGTGGAAAAGTAAGGGCCTGTTGTCACCTTATAGGCTTGAGTGATGCTTAAATGAGCCAGAACAGAGGATCTATTTGGAAAGAAGTTACATTAGGATTTGGTCCAGTTACTTCAAATGCATCCCCTTTTTTTGTCAGCTGCAGAAGGCTATCCCATAGTGGGTGGCCCTGTCAAAGACCATTTAGGTATAATGGAAAGAGTCTCCCAGTAAAAATGCAAATAAGATTTTCAGCTACCTACAACAATCATCTGAAATGCTTGTGGGGAGTTGAACACAGAGCAGCTTGTTTATTTAGTATGAAGGGCTTGGAACAATTTTGCAATGTAGTTCTGACCTTTTCATGTACAGAACTAAGTGGTAAGGGAAATTGGGTTTCCTGTCAGCTCTTACAGTCTGCTATTTCTCTCCTTTTTCTTCTGGTCAATACTTGGCTTTTCTCTAAAGCCTTGCTGGGGATATTGTTATTTCAGTTAGACCATGAAGACCCTCACCTGCCACTGCCAACATGTTTCCTAGCAGAAATAGGTTAGCTCAAATGACAGGATCCAGGCAAAAGTTCAGCTTTAATGTCTGATGCCTTATAAAAAAACTAGCAGCATGCAATACATGGCTTAGCTGAACTTCAGTGTCAATATGCGCTTTATTCAAGGGTTGCTTTCTCCTTTCCTTAGAAACCATTTCAAATGCACGGATATAATAGAATAGAACTTTTTCTCGTAAAGAAAATATATTTCTGGCTTATTTTAGGATGACAGGAAAGGGCAGAAGTATAGGATGATGACAGGGAAAATATTAGAAGTGAAAAAGATCAATTAAGCACATCAGTCTGATTCTTGAAATTGATTAAATTAGGCTAATTTCTGAGGCAAAAGGGGATATTATTTATTGGGACTGATTTGTGGGAGCACAGACAATAAACAAGCTCCTCTGTGCCACCTTTTCTGAACTAATACAATTCTTAGGAGTTGAAATATCAAAGTAGAATTAGCATAAAATTCTGATGAAAAGGGATTGTGTCATGTAAAATGATCTATGGGTCTAGTGGTCATTCCTTGGGGTGGAAACTAAGGCATAGCTTCAAAACTGTTCTTAAAACTGTTTTGTAAGAAAAAAAATTAATATATACATAAAGATGCACCCTTGGAAGTGCTGATGGTTTCTATGAAATTTATGATCTGCAACTTTCCATCCCTGCATCTGTGACACTAATTAAGGAAACTTACTTACCCTGGAGGCCTTTTAACACTAATGCTGGAAAAAAAGAGGGCTAAATTGGATAGTCTTCCATATCCTGCATTTATTCAAGAAAAATCTGGGGGAAAATAAATGAGAAAAAAAGATACATGGGAGGCTGGAATGTCAGTCTATCAGAAGACTTCATATGAAGAAGAGTTAAAGAATTCTGTCATGATTTGGGAAAAATAATGTCTTTGGGACCAAAGACTGACAACTTTTTTTCTGTCCCTGTAACTTCATGTTTTGGGAAGAACATAGCATTTTGTTATTTTTTTAGAGAGGTGTTGTAAGGAATCCTAACTTGAGGAACATGGACTTAGGAAAGTTTCTACGTAGATAAATTGTAAAAAGAATTCTTTCCTATAGACCATATTCAGCCCATAGATTATGACAGGAAGAAAAGGATAAGAGATGGCCTGAAAACTTACAGTATGCTATGCTGTGCAAAACTGCTATATTTATTGCAAATCAAAAATGCAGAGGTCAGAGTATAGAGAACAATGCATCTCTGTGGAAGTTGTGTTTTGGCAGAGCTGAAGTATTGGTTCTATGGACAAATCTGAGAAATTTAAATCCAGTGTTAGTGAATAAAAAACAAGCTGTGCAAATTTAGTGGATCATGGTATGGGTGTGAGAAGCGGAAGAAACAGCTTTGATGTATTGCATCAGGGACCTGCCTAAACTGACAGTGCCACAATGTTCATGTAGCTGTATTTTGCAATTGTTGGTCAGTATGACTGTAACTTTTCATTTTACGCTTTAGGCTTTTTTTCCTTAGAAATAACTTCGATGAGAAGAAGAAAAGGTTAAATAAATGGACAGAACTGCAGATAAAACCAGACATCTACTTGTGGTTACTAAAACATTTCTGATCAATCCAAAATAAATATTTGAAGACTTCAACTGACATAGTTCTCATATACCCTACCAACTGTTGTTTGTTTGATTTAAATTTGACCACAAAACCAGAAAGCCCATCTATTCACCTAACGGTATAATTGGCTTAAAGAGCGTCAATAGCCCATTTTTCTTTCCATTTGTTTTTTCTTCTTCATTTCTTGAATGAATGGTGCAGATAGGTGGAAGAAGAGGAATTTCACAACATTTGTTTTTATGAATGGAGGCTCCATTTATAGTTGTCAGTGTCTCCTTTAATAAAACCTATAGGATTCAGTTAGGCTTTTATTATTTTTGACAAATTTCAAATGCAAAATTAAGTTCTGTAAGCAAATCTAATGTACCCCATACCACCACAAGTGCTCCTAGTAAGCATACTAATGAGTTGGGGTGGAAGAAATGTGGTTCTGAGTATTACTGTATATATGTGAGTGCTTATGCATATGTGTCATAGAATCATAGAATAGTTAGGGTTGTGAAAAGACCTTAAGATCATCTAGTTCCAACCCCACTGCCATGGGCAGGGACACCTACCACTAAACTGTGCCACCCAAGGCTCTGTCCAACCTGGCCTTGAACACTGCCAGGGATGGAGCATTCACAACTTCCTGGGCAACCCATTCCAGTGCCTCACCACCCTTACAGGAAAGAATTACTTTCTTATATCCAGTCTAAGCTTCCCCTGTTTAAGATTGAGCCCGTTACTCCTTGTTCTATCACTACAGTCCCTAATGAAGAGTCCCTCCCCAGCATCCTTATGGGGCCCCTTCAGATACTGGAAGGCTGCTATGAGGTCTCCACGCAGCCTTCTCTTCTCCAGGCTGAACAGCCCC
>JAOEHX010021783.1:17022-30438 GCA_025448015.1 Bolborhynchus lineola | reverse complement strand
AAATAAAATAAAATAAAATAAAATAAAATAAAATAAAATAAAATAAATAAAATAAAATAAAATAAAATAAAATAAAAAAAGAAACTGTAGTAACCAAAGGTACAAAACAGGTAAAGGTCCTCTGTGCTACAATAATCTTACAGCTGTATGAGCTAGTGGAGATTATAAACAGAACGATCCTAATAAACTGAAGAGGTGGACAGAGATTAATTAAATCAGAAACCAAAAAGGCATATTAAAAAAATTTCTGGAAAGAATAAATCAAATCACAAATACATTATTATGGAACCCAGGGTCAGCAATAATATTTATTGTTGGGAAGGATCTTAGTATTAGGCTCTCCTTTTTTATTATCTAGGCAGCCATATAGTTCATGTCACTGACATATCTGAGAAGCTCCCAGCAGTAGATTGGTCCTCTCTAATGGATTTATGTAATAGGGAGAATAACATTTGCTCTTATAGGTGGAAAACAATCAAATGAAGGCTTATATCACTTGTCCAAAGTTACACAGTATTCTGAAAGAACAGGAAGTTCAGAAATTAAATAGCTCTTCTACATCCTGTATTGGAAAAGTGCCTGCCAGCGTAAATGAAACTCATAAAATTAGCTCTGCCAAATCTCTTCCAAGTTCTTGTTCTCTGTGCTTCCCCATGCTCAGGTCATTCACTTGCAATGACTTTCTCACACAACTTCATGGGAGCAAGAAAAAAAAAAGGCCTAAAAGCCTTTCCCTCCACACAAGCAGCAATGTTGTGACTAGATAGGTTTTTGTATCTTTTCTGACATTCAGCTGACATGTTATACCACAGTCTTTTTCATGACTAAAACCACTTCACTTTCTAAGCATAAAATAAAAAAAAACATTCATTAAGGATTTAAAGCACACAATACCCTATAAAAAGTCCTGAAATTTTCTTAAGCAAGAGTTAACTCTAGACCAATGCCAAAGACAGGTAGACATTATCAAAGTACCTTAGCTTGAAGTTTTTTGTTTTCAAGTGAAATTCCTGAAAGACTTTCTGACACTCAGTGAAAAAATTCTAAGTTGAGGCTTTGCTCAGCAATTTCATTCAGCTTGTTTTGTTGTATCAGTTGTTTGTTCAGTATTTATTCCCAGGTTTTGTTCTCATGTCACCTTCATTCCCACTCAGCTGCCCTTGTTTATTACATGAGTTTCTGTGTGCTCATAATTCTTTGAGCTTCCTTTCAAGTAGCTTGAAAAAAAAATAAAAATCGCAGTAGGAGTTCATGAAACAATGCATGAATAACTCATTTCCTGCTTTAAATACACCTCTGAGTAAATGATCCGGATACTTTTCAAGAACCATTTACATAACAGTCGCTGATACAGTCTTCAAATTTTCATGTCAATCTCAAAATGGCATTTTAAATCATCCCATCTTCCTAAATGAGGTGAGTGAATTTTGAGAGCAGATTTTCCAGCTTCTAGAGATCTTCTTTTAGTTACAATTCTTTAAATGTTGAATTCCCATCTTTTTTCTTCATTAGAGATAGTGCAGAAATGTCAGAAATGGTCTGTATGTATAACCCATACTCCAAACACGGTAGGGGTGCTACTTCCAATAGTACATTTTCTTTTACAACTAGAAATGCAACAAATTTCAGCAACTGTCAATCCCACTTCACAGTCTGCAGTTTGAAAATAAACTTTGGAGGCTTTTCTAGCTGTGAATAACTGTCTACTGCAGTACCAGTGGGAAGACACCTATGAACCACAAGATGCTCAACCAGTTACAAATTTAGGCCATTTCCAGGCATAATTCATAGACAAGGAAAAAAGAGAGAGAAATTTGGCTTCCATGTGGTTTTCTGAAGTATTGTAAGAACACCTATGCTTCCTTGGGTTCAAAAGCCAAGAACAGGATCAAAGGCAAATCTCTCAAATCCTGTTGGAGTGGGAATAGAAGTAAGGAAGGCTGAACATCACCAACTGCCATCCAGAGAAATTTCTGGATAGGGTTCCTGCAACAGCATGATTGCTCCAAAGACAATAAGGGATGCATGTTAATTCATAAAGAAGATCACCAAAGGGTCACAAGCTCCATGTGCTAGATTCACACAGGGTGTTATAGTGAAAAGTTTCTTTGCCTTGGGATGGTACAGGGCTGTGCTGAAGAGCTCCTCTTTCTCTTTGATTGCACAGATGGAGTCAAGGCTGTCTGCCTGAGAACAGAAAGCCAGTGTTCAGATGAGCTTCTCTTTGAAATGTCTGCACTCAAAGGTCTTTTCGTATAAAGAAAAGGGCAGAGACAGAGATTGCAATCTGAAGCCCTGTGAGAATCTCTTTGGGGATCAGCCTCTATATCTGAAACAGTCCTGATTATCTTTTTGCTGAGCCAGGAGTTTAGGAGATGGAGGCATATAAGATCATGTCCATAGCAGTTGGCGCTTTTGTTTCATTGACCCTAAAGAACTCATGGGTTGGGAGGCATAAATTCCCAGAGCTACAGCCACACTTATTTTTTTGGCTTTGAGTCTAAATGCCAAAAAATAGGACAGTTGACTTTGATATGCTCTACTCCCAGACAGCAGAGGCAGCAGTTGTAACCCTGAGAGACTAAAACCCACAGAATAGCCTATTCTTCAAGTTCACTAAAGAGGTCATAGCCTTGTAGGTGTTGAATCCAGAAATACAATGTGATTTAAAACAGAGCTAAAGAAAAGACAAAGCAGCTGGGGGAAGAGAAGTTGCCGGAAGGCTAACTCCAGGCTGAAGCATAAAAAGAACAAGAAAAAGGCAATGCAAGTTCACAATGGTTTTAAAAGGGAATCTGCAAAGAGTCAGAGGGTGAAAGATGTGGCCCAGTCATAATACGGCTGAGTATGAGCACTGAGTCACCTAGGCCTTTCGAAGAACCTGAGAAGGAGAGGGCAATCTATCATTTTTATTACCAGCTACACCACACACAGAGAGAGGAGGAGCTTATGATCCCTGTGTTAGGCAATACTGTTAGGATTTCTTAGACAACTTTTCTAAGCCACACACATAAAAAAGACAACACTACCAGAGGAGAGGAAATTAAGAAATTAGCCAAAATTAGAAAAAGAGAGAATGAGTAGAAAAGCCAGCCAGAACATAAACCACCAATTGGTATTGTTACCTTAAACTCAGAAGTGCCTCTTTCTGGTAGAAGTCATGTTTTTATCAAATCTCAACAGGTAGCAATGCCAACTCTGTTGCACAATAAATGCTGGAGAAGAGGGTTTAGATAACATATCCATCATAACTACATGACATGTTAGTGAAGCATGTTTCTTAGAGTGAGAACAAACAGTATAATTCAACTTCTAATGAAGTCAAACAACCCAAAAAGTAAAAGAGCAAAAGGAAACTCTCCCTCTCTCCCCTATCACAAAACACATTAGCAAGATGGACTGTTCATGATTAATTCACATTCCTTTCCGATCGCCTATGTTGATAAAGCAGCATAAAATTGAACAGCGTTGTTCCTTCTCTCTGAAGATATAGGAGACATGACATCATGGCATCTCATGTAACAGTCAAACCAGAATGCACAGCTGAGAGGTTTTGAGGTTTCCTAGCAAATATCAGGATGTCTGATATCTGCAGCAATTTTGCCTATTTGGTGAGAACTGCAAACTATCTCCACAAGGAAAGGATTTATTAGACACTTTACAGAAGAGCACAGCATTTGCTGCCCCTGCTATGTGTTGATGGACAGAAAATCCTACAATATCACATTATTTTAGGACCCACGGCTCCCAGATTAGGCCATAAAAATGCAGAGTGGAGTTCTTTACAACTATAGAGAGACCTAGGGATACACTGAGATGTATGTTTTTCCTGGATAGAGAGATAATAAAGAATACAAGGAGAGAAAAGTTTCTTCTTTAATAAAGAAGAAAGCTAAAACACTTCAAGTATACTATTCTTCATAAGAGTAAGCTTTTTGAAGCTATTTCAATTAAGCCTAGCAAAATCTTCAAAATCTTTCAGATTGTTCCAGATCTCACCTGACTCTGTTCTACATTTTCATGCAAGAAAAAGTTATTTTACTTTGAAAATCTGCATAATTAAAAACTGTACTGTCTTCTGATTGATAAAGTTTCAAGTGACAGCTTTGCAGCAAGCTGCCTCCTACACAGAAGTAAAAGCCTTTCAGAGTTTTATGTAACTGAAAAATCCAAGTTGCTTTCATCCAGGTCTTTTTTTTCCAGCATGAGTTTAAATGTCACTGCAAGGAACTGCAATATATGTTTGGATATAAGATTAATTACCATACCAATAATTTTGACTAATTATGAGGCACCAGCTGAGAAAAAAGGGTTTTTCATGTCCCTGTTTTCTATTTGGAAAATTGGAAACAATTTTATATTTAAAGCCAAACTTAACCCTAATTTTTCAGACAAAACACCTATTGGCAATCAGCCCAAACTGGCTTGTGAGTCCCATGAGAGCAAACAGTAAGGGAATCTAAGTAAGAAGGAAGGAAAGATTACATTAATCCTGTCACTGGATTTGAGTGAATGCAAATCTGTATTTGTTTTCTATTTTCAGTCGTATAATACATTAAACACTAGAGGGAGTATAGAAGAAAGCTGAATATTTCCTTTAAGAGAAAAGTGGGGTATGAGCAAAATTTGAACAAGAGTTGCAAAGGATTCACCTGGAAAAAAAAAAAAAATAAAAAAAAATCAAACACTCCCAGGGATCTTGAAAGTAGGTAGGGATAGTACAATTATCCAGGCAAGATATAACTTTATCTTATGGCTTATAAGAATTCTAGATTGTAAGAAACAATCTAAACCCAAGACAGTAACCCAGATGTAGGTATCTGCCTTCCCAAGTACATCTTTAGTTTTTAAGGTTAAGTACAAGCAATGCACCTTGCAAACAAACCTGAAAGCAGTGCAGCTAGATCAAACTTTGCCCAATATATTTCAGTAAAACACATTTTTACCAAAATCAAACATCACTAGTGTGGTTTTTTTTTTTTTTTTTTTTTTTTTGTTTATCCTATAAAGTGATATAACCAAATAGTTGTGATATTTCCAGATCAACCATTCTAACATTACACAAATGTAGTAAAAACTGAGTAAAAACATTAACTTCAGTCTGCATTAAAATACAACAGAAAAATGGTATTAAAAAGAGTAAAATACTAAGAAAATTTAGATTTTTCTATTTTAGTACTGCTGAATATGGCTATTAAATTATTTTAATGAGCTAAAACTATAGTCAACTATTTCATGCAATTCACAAAAAGTACATTTCCAATCATCATGAACATGAATTTTCATTTACTTTGTATTTTGATTGTTCAACAGAAACAGGCTAAAATCAGTAAAAGAGAATTCATACCTTAGATGAGACTGCTAAGACTAAGAATCAAGTCAGAAGAAAAGCTGCCTATATATCACATTTTGCTTTATACTTTCCCTTTGTGATAAAGAACCAAAACTGCAATTCAGTGCAATCTTAAAAAACATCAGAGTCATATAACAATACAAATAAAGCATTAGGAAGACACAGAGCTACAAATCATCTAATACCGAAGCAAATCCACAGGAGGAAGATTATGACCTTATAAAATAAAACTCTAGTAATTGCCCATTTTGGTACTGAACTGGGAAACCAGAGACTAGTAGAAAAACCTCATCTGCAAGACTTCGGGAGGTTTCTGGTCCAAACACCTGCTCAAAGCAGAGCCAGCTTCAAAGCCAGATCAAGTGACTGAAGGCCTCATTCCCTTCCTCACTTCCAACATTATTTTAAATACTATTATTCCAAGGTCACTGCAGCCAGAGGTGCTGCTGATCTGCACATCCCCAGTCAGTCCCTTCTCATTCCTCATTAGCAAATCGAGCAGAGCACCTCCCCTAAGCAATCTGCCCAGGGGGGACAGCAATAAATTGTCCCCAACACTCTCCAGAAATCATATAATCATAGAATCACAGGATGGTTTGGGTTGGAAGGAACCTTAAGGATCATTCAGTTCTAACCCCCCTTCCACTAGACCAGGTTGCTCAAAGCCACATCCAACCTGGCCTAGAACACTTCCAGGGATGGAGCAGCCACAGTTTCTCTGGGCAACTGTTGCAAATGCCTCACCACACTCACAGTAAAGACTCCATTTCTAATCTAATTAAATCTACTTTATTTCAGTTTAAAGCCATTCCCCTATTTCTATCCCTACAGAACCATCTAAAAAGTCCCTCTCCTACATTGCTTTCACCCTCACCAGTTGCCTTTGCAGTAGATGGTTAAAGTCCCACATGCAGATTATGATGCCTCTTACATGTTTTTGGAGAAGCCTTGGTCCATCTATCTCTCTGTACTACACGCCTCCCATGCTGTGCCCTTCATCAGCTTCTTCAATTCTTTTGCTCCAGACCCTCTTGACCAGCTCAGCCAGTGGTATAGCCCAGTATAGCTCTGAGCATGAGCATAAACTCCCCAGTCCTCATCTAAAACTTCACTTGGAATACCCTGTTAAAACACAAATTCATGACCAAAATGGAAGGAAGCAGATTTGTTTCATACTGGTTTCCTGCCCTTATACAAAGAAAACATCAACCGATCAGCTTCATCCCGTGATGGCAAGTCTGAAGGCTTTTGTTTCATACAGAGAATGACAGCAGCCTGAATGATGAGGTATAAATCCTCAAGACAGAAAACCCAGAACATCCTTTGCTAGGCACATCTAATGTCTTGCTTTTATATAGTCAGTAGACTTTTCACTTTTGTTCCAGCTCTGTTGTGATCTTTCAACATCCAACTATTACTTAATTCAGGAGTTTGTCAGATAAAAGAGATTTTATCAGTTTTTAGAGGAGGTTTTCATTTATGAGTGGTTTCTTCTTGCTGGGGAATATTCTTAACAGAAAATCTATATTAATTGTTGCATTATGAAATCCAGAGTGTTAAATACCTACTTTAAGCATGTTCTTTTACTAATTGATTGCAAGTGGCACATGCTTTTTTAACCCGCCCAGCAAACCAGGAAGCAACCACTTACCCTCCATATCTTTGGAATATCTGGAGTCCAAATTCCCCTGTATGAGAGAAAGAGGAGGAATTTCGACTCTGGTTCTGTGTAGTTTTGCTGCAAACTTTGTTATGTGTCATTGCTTAAAAAAGTGAATGTGGAAAAAAAAAATATTTGTATCATAGTAATGGTCTCATCTATCTGTAGCACTTGACACCACAGCTGCCAGCTGTATGGATAAATATCATGTTGCAGATAAATTGTGTCTGCAAAGCAGTGAAATGGAATGTTAATTTAAGCTCAGCCATGCTAAAATCAGGGAGAGCTCTGGACATGCTTGGGATAAACAAGGTCTCCACAAAAGCCTGCTCTGACCTGAGGGACTCCTTAAAGTACTTGAAATTACTGATCTCTCTAACTAGCTTGAGTACTGAAGCTGACAGCTATCAAAGAAAGCAGCAAATGTACAGATTGATCAAGAGAATTCATTATTTTGCCCATGTTCCCTGTTTCCTTTTGGCATCATATTTCTTGATGGCTTGTCCTTTATAGTTTCCCAGAATGTATTCCTTGTCCATATCCATCCTCTTTATTGCCTTGGAGATGAGTTTCTGCAATGGAGGGAATGATATGTCCTCGTTACCTGACACTGTGCAACACATGTCATCACTCCTTTGCAGCCTCAGTACTCTTCACTGTGCCACAAAGAGGGAAGGACTAGTCTTTGCCTTGCAACAACAATGCTGGGGTCACCACATCGTGGCAGTGAAGTTTGCACCAACACCTTCTGGTGCTCACCAGATACCCAGAGTTGAACAAGCAAGCTCAGCATCATCAGTGCCTTCCCACAAAAGCAGCTTGGCATATGCTTTCAGCATTGCTTCTACTACATATTGCCTCCTGGAGTCTAAAGGAGGCCTACTATTCTTCCACTTACTGTTAAAACTTCCAAAGACAAAGCTATGTTTGTAATTTTTCCTTTTCTTCTAACCAAACTGAAAGTATTTTTTCCTTGTACTTGGCTGCCTTCCCATCCACCTATGTGATTATGGGGATAAACTAAATATAGTATCTACCACGTCTAACAACTAGAACTCCATCACTGTCTTCAAAGTGCAATAAACTCAGACCAGCATTTTTTGTCTTGGATTCATGAATGCAAGTATATTTCTGTGGCTTAATGAATTAACCGATATCACCCTAAACCTAAAGTAAGAGCCTCATGGGTTCTCAGTCAAACAGAAAGTAAAGTGCAGTAATTGGTTAAACTACAATAACATAATTAGGTATCTAATCCCTCAGAAGTCATGACTGTTATTCCAAATTAAGCTAAAAAGAAAAGGGAAAAATACTTGCTCAGCTGCTCCAAAAAGAAACCTAGTGAAGTCATTCTAACAACCGGTAACTATGGGAAAAATATATTAAAAAGAGAAAAAAAAAGAAAAGGAAGTCAGGCCAACCTTGATATTTTAACTGCTGTGCTTCCCAACAGCTCTGAGCTGTTGTGCTTTCTGTTCTTCAAGTGGCCAGATTTTACTCTTCCTGAATAGCACTATTTTTCTTAATATAGCACTTTCAGAGACAGAAGGCTGGACAAAGATGGACACTGGCCTGTTCCAGTAGGTCATTTTGTATTTTCTTATCTATTGTAATATATAAAAATGAAGCAACTGTTAACTTACATGCTAGAAGGCGCAGCCAGAGAAAGTATGTGTGCTGAGACAGGTTTCAGCACATTACTGCAGACACTACAGAAAAAAACCAAACAATTGGACTTTAGTTGCTATCCTCCAGACTGCCACCAATCTACTTCACTTACTTACACAAACTCCCTTTACAACCTGTGATTTCATCACGATATATAAAATTGCCTCTGACCTTTAATGAGAAGCTCCAAGATGCTTTTCAAAGCCTTATCTTTCATCAAACAAGCTTGTAAACTCACTGACTTAATCCACCTGAGGTCAGGCACTTAACTGAGATGCCCATGTGGAAAGACAACTTACTCATTTACAAGTAAACAAGCTAATTTAATTTTTTTGTAAATTCTTAGAGTATAAGGACTAAGTTAGGCCACGTGGACCTCAGGAATTATTCATTTGCCTTCACAGAAGAAGCCAGGACCAAAGCCACTATGCATGTGTTCTTCAGAAGTGGTCCAGGCTAGATGAGATGAATCTGGTTAGGCTTTGTAAAACACTTGGTTAGAATGGACTCTGAACAGCACTGGGGTAATCTGGGCACTACAGCACTGCAAGAAATTAGAAGAAATATCCAAAGCACAAAAAATAATGCAGAAAGAGGGAAGGAGAGTAAGAGAGAGAAATGATAGGGGCAATGAGGATATGAGCAAATCATTAAGTCTTTTCTGTATCTTTGCTGGTTTTAAATCACTTCTGTCAAGTCAAAGTAAAGCCACAGACTTTGCTCTCAGGTTATATATAGTGAATATCCCTGTTGTCAGTCAACTGTTACAGAACTTCAGCTAAGCAGTGTTACTTATCTAATATCTAGACACTTTTTCTAATTCATAGCAATTTTCTGTCCTATTAGTTTTTATATCAGAAGTCATGCAGAACTATTTATCTTTTTCACACTAGTATAGTTAGAGTTTTTTGAAATGCAGGCCTGAATAAAATCTTAATAACCCTGTTAATTTGTCACCGATCTGAGAACTGAACTTGAAATAGTTTGCAGAATCTCTTCTACACAGGTCTTTTGTTTTAATTGAACTTTTCTTTTTCCCACAGGAAAGATAATTTAGTGCAACTTGCCAGTACTAAAATTGAAATTCTTTGGCTAATTAATTTTTGTACCTGAAACTGAATATAGCTGACTCTTTTTTTTCCTCTAGTTTTCAATATCTCTTTTTCAAAAATTCAATCCTTGGCATATGAAACCAAAGGAGAGTTAGAAAAGCTTTCAGGAATTAGAAAACTTTACAGGAATTACAAGGTTTAACAGGGATTACTTCAGAGGCTTATAAAAGTTTTTCATTTTTACACAGCTGAGAGCTAAAATACATGCAAGTTCTGGAACCAGGGTGGGCTTCCATTGTAGAAAAGTTGCATGGTAGACTCCATTAACTTCCAACTTCATTTCCACCAGTAAAAAACAGGATACAGGCTAAAAATAATTTTCGCAAGCAGAGGTGGGTCACATTGGTTGTATGTTTAAATAAATCCATATGAGCTACAAGAAAAAACTTTCATATACTTAAACCCTAAAGGAGTAAATTTCACCCCAGAAATACCACTGGAGATGAACATAATTTCAAGCATCAGGGCTGTTGCTGACCTTAGGCTTTGGTTCTAAAAAAATTGTATTCCATCAGGTTAGGTCTTAGACATTTCTCTACTATTTTCTTTAGTCTACAACTTTCTGTTTAAACACTGCCATGCCTTTAACACTCCAAAATCATCCAAATTTTTACACTAATGCTTACAGATAATTGTAACCATTCTACATCTCTCAGGAAATGTTCCTCACTTTGGATTTTTCCCTAACTGACGGAGTAATATCTTACTAACTAACTAACATTTGCCCATGGCAGAGTTAAGATCAACTCCGGTAATTGCAGCTGTAGGCCTGTAATAAATTTAAGCCACATATATTACATGCACAAATGCTTCTGTGCAATGCTCAGAATATGTAACAGGTCATGCCCACATGGGACATGGAATGTCTTCGGTAGCACAGAGGACCAGGGCTGAAGTCTGTCTCTTACCACACAGGACTCTCTAGTGCGCATCCAGCAGAATTTGCCTCCCCACCTTAGTTTTACTTTCCTTAGCACCACACAAGACCACAGCAGAGCAATTAAGGGAACTGATATTCCTGAAACAGAAGATAATGCACATAATGTTTTGCCCTGTCTCCAGCTGTGTTGTGTCCCTCAACAACGGATGTGCCCAATAAACTGCAGAATATCTGTTTTCTTTCTCATACACAGTTCTGGAAGCAGAAAAATAGCCATTTTTTCTGCTTTCTTAGCCTTTTCCCTAGTATGTCTTTCTACACCACTCGTGATCTGGCTGAAAGTTTTCCAAGAATCAAAACTGCAGAAGACACAAAGAAACACCTGCTGAACGCTTGATGGCAACGCTATGCTGCATATTGGCTCATTTCACTCATTCTTTATGCCTTTCTGGCCAATCACACCTTCATCTGCAGGTCCTCAGAGTATTTGTGGAAACTCCAATACTGCAAAATGTGCACATTTCACTCTGCACTGATCAGATACCAAAGACATTCGCATATAGTATCACACAGATTTATGTGGATAAAGTTTCAGCTGTGTATCTTATGAACCATCACTACATGTCTGAACCTTCAAAACTGAGGACTTCAGAACTGCTGGAATGCAGGTGGATTAGCTCTGTTTAACAGGGTGAGACATAGAAAGTCCTCCTGGAGATACTTGTCACTCTGGAGCGGACCCTCCAGAGCTGACTTGCCAAGCCAAAGGCAACAGTCTGGAAGGTGATGCAAACAAGACATGACAGCAATGCCTTTATAGGCTTAGTTATCTTGACATGCCAAATTAAAGAAAGAGCAGGTGTCTGTTAAGTCTAGGCTTATGGTTCCTTCAGATATGTGGGGAAGTGTCAGCATTATACTTGCACTGATCTGGTTTTGGCTAGAAATACAAGTTCAGAGGGAAAGATCAGTCCTCTGGAGTTCCATCACACTCAAAGCACAGTTCTCCCCTTCATCTCACCCTGCTTTGAAGGCTTCTTTTCTGTCACACACCCCAGGTAGACACCCCAACCTCTCCCATGTATGCCCACAAAACAATGCTGATTCCCAGCAGACCAAAACACTCACTGAACCCACTTTTTGTTTCCAAATCTGGGAGTTCTTCTTGTGCATTTGAATATGTACAGAGCAAACACACAGAGCACAATGTTCATGCAGCTCAGAATGCTTGAAGCAGCAATGGACAAATATGACTTCTTCAGCTCTGTTCTTCATATTATAAAACACTCTTTTCATATGTGCATATTTGAGGGAAAGAAATGTATATTTTATAATTTCATCCTATATAGGAATCTATACGTGAAGTACCTCATCAGTTGTGAGTATAAACATGCATTGGAACCAGTAAAGCACTTCATCATTTAACTTTGATATGAAGCATTCACCAGAAATTACCATCCTTCTCAATCATTATATGTATAATAGAAAACACCTTTCTGAATCAAAGTGGTATCTAAGTACAGTACTGCCTGAAATGATTAAATTTACATTTATGAAATTCACCTGAATTCACAATCATTCAATGTCCAGACCAAAATACATCTTCCAAGAGATGATACAAAATACAGACATTTAATGAAAATGAGAACGAATGTTTTGGAGTTACATTTTTGTATGATAAATGACCTCTCGAACACCAGGAGGACCTTGTAGGAACTGCACTCACTCTGGTGCAGGCACATTACAATAACTGCAGCTGCTCAGCCAGATTCTGTTGTGAAAACAAACTTCTAGCAAAACATTAATATCTTTGAATTCTGAATAACTGAAGTATGTTTCATATTGCATACTGTAGGTCTTAAATCTTACCAAAACTGAGGTGGCTTTCTCTTGGAGATTCAAGTTTTCAAGAGACATTCATCAAGCAGTACGTCATCTGTCAAACATAAATCAGCTAACCTCTGCTGAATATTTTTTTTTAATTACTTGAAAAACAAAGCCTTTAGAGGTACATCTGCAACCTTTTTTTTTTTTTTAAATGAGACACTATCTGACTATTTATGTTTTATTGTGGTCAAAAGCCTGGTGGTTTGTGTGTGTGGTTTTGGACCTTATAAACAATCAGTGATTTAGATTATTAGATGCCTATAATTCAAGGATAACACAAGATCCTGTCACTGCTATGACTCACCAATATTTTAAAATGCAGAAGAGCAACTCTTCAGTTATTTTCTGACCTTCGAGGGGAAGAAGCGACACCTAAGGCTATGTCTACATTATTTATACCACTTTGATAGATTAGATTAAATCTTTACCACAAGGATGAGCTTTTAAAACATGCCTGAAAATGTTTAAAGATTCCACAGGTGCTCTTCCTGAGTGCAAACAAAGGCTTCTCTTTGTAGTATTAAAACAAAATTAAAATGTAAAAAAAGTGCTAGAAGCTATGGTTTCTGCTTGAAACAAATCCTTGACTGGACATGTTGGATTTATTTATTTTTAACAAACACAATTTTTGGAACTCACCAGAGTATTATCATACCTATATGGAGGCAGGCATTTTAGATTACTCACACCTCCATGTATGCAGGTGCATTTGTACATGCATGTATACATAGGTAAATCTGTAGGTATATATGTACATATATTTGCAAAAAAATTCATACAATCATAGAATCACAGAATCATAGAATAGTTAGGGTTGGAAAGGACCTTAAGATCATCTAGTTCCAACCCCCCTGCC
>JAOEHX010021783.1:5462-16922 GCA_025448015.1 Bolborhynchus lineola | reverse complement strand
CATATCCAATCTAAACTTCCCCTGTTTAAGTTTGAACCCATCACCCCTTGTCCTATCACTACAGTCCCTAATGAAGAATCCCTCCCCAGCATCCCTATAGGCCCCTTTCAATACTGGAAGGCTGCTATGAGGTCTCCATGCAGCCTTCTCTCCTCCAGGCTGAACAGGGCCAACTTTCTCAGCCTATCTTCATACACGGGGTGGTCCAGTCCCATGATCATCCTCGTGACCTTCCTCTGGACTTGTTCCAAAAGTTGCATGTCCTTTTTATGTAGAGGACACCAGAACTGCACACAATACTCCAAGTGAGGTCTCACAAGAGCAGAGTAATTGTAGAGTCCCAGGTTGGAAGGGACCTCAAGGATCACCTGCTCCAACTTTTCTTGGTAAAAGCACAGTCTAGACAAGATGTTCCAGCACCCTGTCCAGTCAGATCTTAAAAGTGTCCAATGCAAGGGAGCCCACGACTTCCCTGGGGAGATCATTCCAATAGATGATTGTGAAAAAATTTCCTCTTGTGTCCAGTCAGAATCTCCCCAGAATTAACTTGTGCCCATTTTCCCCCCATCTTTTGCATGTGGTTCCTCATCAAAAGGGAGTCTCCACCTTCTTTGCAGCCATTCTTAAAATACTGGAACACAGTGACAAAGGCTGAACAGGCCCAGTTCTCTCAGCCTTTCCTCACACAGCCCCTCATCCTTTGGATAGTCTTTGTGACCCTCCTCTAAACCTTCTCCAGCCTCTCCACTTTTTTGTATAGCAGGGACCAAGACTCAACACAGTGTCCAGGTGTGGCCTGTTAAGCGCTGAGTAAAGAGGGCTAATGACTTCTTTATCTCTGTTTTGATGCCCTTGCAGACATAACCTAGCATCCTGTCGGCTTTCTTTGCCACAACTGCGCATTGTTCACTCCTATTGAGCTTGCGTTCCTCAGAATCCCCAAGTCCCTTTTCATAGAGCTGCTCCCCAACTGGACAGATCCAGCCCATACCGCACTCCTGGATTGTGTTCTCCCAGGCACAAGATACTAAACTTCTTTATGCTGACCTTTGTAAGTTTCTTGTTAGCCCACACTTCCATCCTATCCGGATCTCCCTGCCGGGTGGCTTATCCTTCCAAAGTGTCTACTTCATCAGCAGCAAACTTGGTCAAGGTATCAGGGCATGATCCAGTCAAACCATTTGCTCTGATATTTCTTTTTTTCTCTCTGTGTGACAGTCTCTGAAGTCACTAGATTCTACTGTTAGAAATATTTGCTTTTTTACCAAAATTGTCTGCACTTAATAATAGCCACTGTAGATAATAATAAAATGTGGAGACTGATAAAGACCTTCTCTAATAATTAATTACTCCTGGAACATTGTTAAGTATGCAGAACTAAGAAACAAACCAAACTTCACCTTCTTAGCTGAACCCGTTTTGTCTAGAAAAGTACAGATTATAATTTCACTGAAGAACTGAATTTTGCAAATTTCAGTTTCACATCCATGCATAGCATTAGCAAAGACTCATATTAATGTATAATATTAATAGTATTAATGGACTAACCCAAATATATTTCTTAAGTATCACTGACATTTGTACATGTGGGGATTACAAAGTAGCAAAAATTGTTATGATAATCTTATAAATACGTAATTAGCAGGAGCACAGTTTCTGCCGTTTATGATCATGGACTAGAGCAAGCAATGCAAAATGCAAAAATTCAGTAAAAGCTTTCTATATCATGAACATCTGTTGGCTCTTCAGAATATTTCATTGTACAATTATGTTAAATATATCAGACATTCATGCCATGGCTCTCACAGTAGCATAAAGAATTTTATAAAATGAAGATGAGACTGATGGTACATGAGTTTAGCAGTATTGTACAATATTCCCAAGATCTGGGGAGCAGAACCAAGTTCTGCCATCTCTTCAAGTAATGTTCCTTATGGGAAATATCTTCCTCTGTTTTTCCTGAAAGGAGAGGAGCTCTAAGAAAATTAATCAATTTTTCATTTTGGAAGAGAACTGTACATACATAAAGAAAAAAAAAAAATCTACTGCCAATGACACATATGGGCCCTGGAAGGATGCAAAGAGACATTATTTTTGGAAGAATTAAGACAACTGGAATGACACCTTATATAAGAAAACTGTCTGCTATTATCTGGTCCTCCTGAGTTCAAGGAAACAGAACTTGGGGACTGTTTAATTGCAAATAAACATAGTTCCACAGAGCATAAACCAGACTTGCACAACTACATTTCCCTACTCTTGATGAGTGTTTGAGCAAAAAGGGGTAAATCCTGACAGGAAAAAGAACTACAAAAAAAGACAATGCACGAGTCATGGTAGAAGACCTCCCTTGGGGTGCAAATGAAAATCTCACCAATAGCTCCTGAAGACATGAAATTCCCCATAGAAACCTGACTTCAAACAGTCCATCTTCAAACAGGGTAGCTTTGGAAGAAGGACAGAAATTTCTTCAATGTTACAAAGGCCAGAAATCATCAATTTCCATAGTGAAGTTTTATGCTTCTGAAACTCAATGCTTTGGGGTTTTTATATGGATTTATAAAAATGACATTTTTTCAATGATATAACAAAAGTAATGGAATCATTATATCCTTCCAACTGCACATTTGTAATATTTGCAATTTTATAGTACACAGGTTTAGATCTAGTTGCCCAAGATCTTGAAAAGGGCAAGAAATTTTTGCAACATCCCTTTACTAGTGTTAAAGTTCCAGGTTCTGCACTTGGGCCACAACAGCCCCATGCAATTCTATAGGCTTGGGGAAGAGTGGCTGGAAAGCTGCTCAGCAGAAAAGGACTTGGGGATGCTGGTGAACAGATGGTTGAATATGAGCTGTCAGGGTGGCCATGTGGCCTGTAAGACTAAGAATACTCTGGCTGGTATTTGAAATAGCATGTTCAGCAGGACTAGGGCAGTGATCACTCCCCTGTACTCAACACTGGTGAGGCTGAACTTCCAATTCTGTGTTCAGTTTTAGCCCCTCATTCAAGACAGACACTGAGGCGTAGGACCATGTCCAGAGAAGGGCAATCAAGCTTGGGAAGGGTCTGGAGCATGAGTCTTATGAAGAGCAGCTGACTGAACTGAGGTTGTTTAGCCTGGAGAAAGGGGGCTGAGGGAAGATCTTCTCACCCTCTACAATGACCTAAAAGTAGGTTGTAGTAAGGTGGGGGTCAGTCTCTTCCCCCAAGCAACGAGCTATAGGGTGTTGCAGCAAGGGGGTTTAGACTGGGTATTAGGAAAAATTTCTTCACCAAAAGGGAGGTCAAACATTGAAACAGGCTGCCCAGGGAAATGATGGAGTCACCATCCCTGGAGGTGTTTATGCCAGATGTGTCACTTAGGGACACGGTTTAGCTGACCACTGACATCGATTTTGTTTCTTATTCTTAGGATATTTAACCATTTCCAAATTTGGAGGCAAGCAAGAGTTAAAAGATTAAAATCATGTAAACGAATCTGAGTCTGCCGTTAGAGCTAGAACAGTCTTAAACTAATTAATTGTTAACTACCTCTACAGATTGCAAAGGTATTAGTGAACAGTTTGGTCCTTGAATTGGCTACTGAAGAAAAATGCTGAGTTCCATTATAGTCAATAAAAAGTTAAGAAGGAAGATCAGAAAATATTCTTTATTCTGATCACTGAAACCCAATGGTGATCACTATATTTTATTTCCTTACGCCTCCTTGACAAAGAACAAAAGGCCAACATTTTAGGATTCGTTTCAGCATAAAATTGCTTTAAAAAGTGCTTTCTGAAATAGATTTTTTTTTTTTTTCTAGTTCCCAAGGAGTTCATAACTGTATTTTTAGAAAGATAATTTGGAATTTAACAAACACTTGGAAATGCCTTTGTGCTTTCCTACTTTCACAAAAAAGACATGAAGGTCATATTTTTTCCAAAAGTGGAGATTACTTTTGAGTGATCATAGCCATGGCTACTAAATTTGGAATGAGCTAAAACTGCTGAACTAGGAACATAGCACATTAATTGATCCACAATAACTGTGACTCAAAATTACGGAAAATTTCAGTTGCTATTGCAAGCACTCCCAAACAAGAAAGAGGAGAGACTTACACTGCCACAAATCAATTCATGGATCTGTTAGCCCATATTGCACCATCCACTCCCACCTTGCTATCACCCCCACTCCTACTTTTTTGTTTTATTTGAGGCGTCACTGACCTGTCCTATAGTCTAATGTCTTTGTTTTGTTATCTCCCATGAACTTCAAGGAATCAGGCATCTGGCTCACTCACTTCAAACTAAGTAAGTAGCAATAAGGAAATCCAGCGTCATCTGATTTATTTAGGGAAAAGGGTACATTGCCCTTTTATATGCTTTGTTTAATTAGTTTTCCTCTTATTTCAGAAATATATTTTTGTTGCAAAGTATGAGAAAGACTGAGACTCAAAGTATGAGAAAGACTGAGACTTAAAGGACTAATAGGTGTGAATTGACAGGTATACGCATTTTTGAAGAGTGACGACACTATTTTAAATATTCAATGCACTGAAAAATATATGGAAAGAAAAATGATGTGAAACTGGCTTTTTCACAGTAACATAATACCTTATTTTCTGTATCTTTCTATGTTGCAGCCACATTATACGGAACTGTAAAAAAGAAAATGGAAGATTTCAAATCAGTTATCATGGCACCATCAGCTTTAAAAAAATCATTCTTTTTTTCAACACTTCTCATTTTTTCAGTGCAATGAATAAACAAGCCACGGCTATCAATCTCCACACTATGTAGCAATATTTTATTTTCAAGCTGATAGCTTCACATGATGAGTTATAGTCATTAGAAAGCATGAGAGCAAGTTACAATAGCTTCAGCACACCTGTAAATGTTACTGACAGAATAAAGGTGGGAGGGTTTGCTTTTTATTATTATCTGCATTTGAGATGTAAATATTCACCATTCTTGACAGTCCATCAGAGCTAAATTTAATTTTGTCCATACATTTGAAATGACATTTCAAGGCTATTTCCCAAAAAATTTTTTTTTGTTTCCAACATTTGAATGCAGTTTTATGGTCAAATATTCGGATAGGTAACGATTTGTGCGAGCAAAATGTGAAAAAAAAAAAACAAACCCAACCAAAACATCTGAAACTTTCATCTTCTACTCAGGTACATGAAAATGTCCCCAAAGACAGGATCATTACTGCAAAGTGAATTGTAACTTAGCACCTCTGACTCACAAAGAAAGGGAAAGAATACTTTTAGTAAATAATTATGCAGATAATGTGATAAAAGTCATCTCAGCAACATGCAGCTCCTGCATTACGCAGCTTAACAGGCTGCCACAAGTCTGAACTGAACTAGTAGAACTTTCTGTGCCAGTAAAACAGAACAGCTCTACTATCTTTGAAACCTTTCTTCTAAATCTCCTCTCTGTAAAACCTTTTTTTGCTCCTGCACTTGTAGCAGCACTACAGGACTAGAAACTAAAACAGGTCTCCCTACCACTTTTAATGTCACAAAATCTCCTACTCCGACAGGAGGCAGACTTGAAGGACAGACAGTAGAAATGTGTTTCATAGCTGGTAAGCTGCAGGACAGGCAAGGGGGAGAGGCAAGGTGAGAGGGGGAGCAGCCCAGACTAGGGCAGCTGAAGAGCAGGATAAAAGCCCTGGGATAAAGCCTGGGAGAAAAATTAGTGAAGGTGCTATAAGTCAAGAAAATGAGTGAGGAAAAAATACTCCCCATCCTCCCTTTTAGTTACAAGCTGTCCAAAGCCAAGATTAGAGCTATATTAATAGAAAAAGCTTCCACTGTCAAACTTAATGGACTAGAGATCTTAGGCATTTCTGGACACCATGTTGTGCTCCTGGATCTGTGAATGAAAAATGTGTACAAAGATGCTGTAGGTGACAGCTACAAACTCTAGGCACATGCTGCTAATCAGCACTTACATGATCATTGCTTATTGATTATTGCTTTCTGTTGCATGATCTGCAGAGGGTTGTGAACTTGAAAAAAACCCAGAAGCATCCGAAAACAGTTGAAAAGGTTGAATTCTATTAAAACAAACAAACAAAACCCAGAACAACAACAACAACAAACCCACCAAAACAACAAAAAAAGGAGAATAATACAGTATAAATCATAAAATTGCACTGAAAAAAAAAAAAAAATGAAGAGGCCATGGCTAATTACTGGAATTCAGACGAATATTTTCTAGCTGGATGCTGCGAGGGGGTCCAGGATGGCGACTGAAAGATGAAATCCAAGTGAGATATTTGGAAATAATAAAAGAAGCAGCTTCTGACAAATTAAACTGAGGCTGAATTGTTTCTTTTGTAAAATCTTGCACCAAGCACAAGCTTTGAAATTCTCCCCTACATTCTGGCTAAAGTTTGTTAAATAAACTTGCATTCTGTTCTGGTCTAAATCCTATTTGTTATTTGGACTCAGATTGAAGGGAGCTAAAGTCAGTCAGATTCAAATGCTGTCTTTTTGCAGAGACAACATCCTTGTGCAAGCAGGAGTTGTGTTCGAAGAGACCAGCTTCCTTGGAGACAACAGGAGAGCCTGAACGGGTCATATCCTAATAGTTTGCAGGGATTTATCCAGAAGCACTGGCTTTAGGGAAAACTTCCCACTGGCAAGCACAAGCAAGCACCAAGCACCATGCCCATGAACCAAGAGCAAAAATTTATTTCTAATCTCCAGGTAAACTTCTGTGGCAGCACAAAATTTTAGCAGTACACAATATTTATTTGAAGCATTAATGGAGTGTCATAAATTAGCATTAATAGTATTACTTATCAGCATCCTAATTTTGATAACTTTTTGAGCATGAATAACAAAAAGTTCATTTAATTGATTTTAGCTGATTGTAATTCTTACAAAAAGGACTTTCAAATGTCTATGTGCTAGGCAAATGAATGAGAATAAATCATGTTTGCCTCAATTGATTGCAATAATATATAAGATCTAAATATTCTTAAATTTCAAATATGTCCTCATCTGTAAACATCTGGCATTTTAAATTCCTAAGTGAACATTAAGGCTTTCAGTCTTCTTTACAGTAGGTTACATTATAACCTACCTATCTTATATTATACCAGTAGGTTATATGATAACCTATCAGTGAGTTATATTAGAACCAATAGGTTTATCCATGACAGGTTATGCTATAGCCTACTGTAAATTAAAGAAAAAAAAATTTAGTACAATGAAGAAAATCTACAAATACAGTTTATATATCCTTAAACAATGATAACTAATGCTTATATTAACTCATATATTTAATAAATGCCTTCTGGCCCTACAAATGCAAACCAACTTTGCCCCATCTATGTCTAAAAAACATTCAATACCTCCATTGCATTTGCATCCACTGACACCAGTAAGAACCAGCCTAGGGCAGGCTGCAGATCTCAGCACAGAACTGCAACACTTCATACTTCCCTGTCTAGTTCAATAAACAACTAGTCAGAAAGATAGAAATAACACAGCAGCTGTCAGTCATTTCAATACTCTCTTTTTTTTCCTCCATATTTTCCAGCTAGATGCAATGACCCACATGTGGGTCCCAGCTCCAGACTCCTGCTCTGGGTACTTCTAAATCTGCTGCACTTTATACTGAAGATTTCTGTAACAATCATAGCAGAATTGCCTTCAACTCTGATACAGGCAAATAGTAAGATCACTCCTGTACAAGAACTTCACTGCTTTTACACAGCAAGGGATGTAAGCCTATTTCACATTTTTTCATTACATGCAAGCTGCCATCTTGTAAGAAAGAAGGAATAAACATATGGATTTGAAATATGTTGGAATAAAAACTTTCTGCACTGATACTTGTCTGTCTGTGTAGACATCAGAGAACACACAATATCTAGCTTTCTACATGTTGTGTTATTTCACACCGCCTCCCATTTCACACAGAAAAGACATTTGACTTCATCTAATACAAGCTCAATTTCTCATAGATTTACCACCAAGAAGAATCCAACTATCTAAAAGACCTACTGTTTATTTCAGCAAAATTATTTTAAATTTAGTGTATGAAATGTTAAAAGCACATCAACATTACAATGACTAAAGAAGATAAAGGTCACATAACTTGCTTGAGTGTTCGGCTCATTACTTTTTCAAGGGAACAAGAAAAAAATTCCATATTCTGCAGGAGCTAAGGAGCTGGTGACTGCTTACATATTCAATATTTACACTGCTCAGACCTAAAATCATATGAGTTTAGAAACAGTACTGTCATAACCTTATTAGAAGCCACAAAACCAGAAAATCACTAAGCACAAGACTTAAGACTCTCGTTCTGCTTTCCTAAAGATGACATGGAGCCAATTAAACATGAAACAACAGTGCAGGGATTTATATCCTAAGTGATTCAGGTATTCAGACAAGAAAGAATTCGGGGAGAGGGAGAGAAGTAAGTGAGGATCAGATACATTACTCTGTCTGTTCTCCCATATGATTAATAAGCAAATTATATATCATCACTTCTCCAACATTTCAGAAGCATATCTGGTCTTTTTGGGAATCTATCTCAGTATGCCAAGTAGCTGCCAAGAATTCCACACTCTGTGCAGATGATTAAACTGGTCAAAATATTGTTATGTGAAAAATGAGTAAGTCAGAGGATAATGAATCCCTGGATTTTCAGTCATCTGAAAAATCTTAGAAGAAATTTGGCAGTGTGGAACATGCTCAGGATGAAATGGAGCAAAGAAGACAGGCACGAGGTCTCAAAAAACAGTCCAGCACCTTAGTGATCAGAGATTTGTACCACTTTGTAGTTGACCCTATTCTATTCTGTTTCTGTTCATTTTGGGTCCAATGGATAAATGCAGATATGAAGAAATAAAATATTTTTTTTTAATAAAACCTTATCCCTACTGCTGAGTAAGCTGACCAGTTTCTAGTGACTATGGAGAGTCTGCATTTGCACTTCTTGTGCACACTGTCTAAGCAGAAAGCAATGAAATTCAGTCACTGCTTCCCATGCCACATGGTGTGAGTGTGGTATATCCACTTTGCTGCTCACCTGACCCTTCCACATGAAAAATGGATAAGATCTGTTGGCATCACCAGCCAGCAGAAAATTCTGGGTGCTGGAAAACTGATTACCTCTTTTTCACAGCAGAATGTTTATCTTGCAATGCTATTATTATTACTATTGAAGTACAGATTCTCCATACTAATGAATATCCTGTAAAAAAATGCAACTAAATGGTTAGATATAGGAGATACCTAATGTTGTCATATATTTGAACTAAAAATACAAGTTTTGAATCATACTTTGACTTGGGTGTGCTTTCATTACTTAGAGCATTAATTAAAGCAAAGTATAGTGAAAGCCATGACAGAGTGCAGAAGGAGGTTGGCTCTCAGCTGGATACTTCTCATAGCAGAGGGATGGCCAGAACCAATTTCTGCATCTCTGCTGATCAGACTAGAGCTAATACTATCAATATTCATAGGCAATACTTTTCAGATATTTTCATTTTTTTAAGTCTCCTCCTTCTGAAACCAATTAACCACCATCCTACAGAGTCAAGCCAGGCTGTATAATTTATAGTAACTTGGAAATAGATGCAAAAACTTCACCCACTTCCCTTTTGCATTTGGAAGTCTGTTCCCTAGGACTGCTCTGTCTTTACAGGGATTTAAAAACAAGAAATCTTCCAGAATGCAGAGTTACCGGAAACGCATTATGATCTGTAAATAATATCCTTAAAAACAAAATCATCCAAACCTACATTTATGGTCTTATTTTCATGATGACAGTTTCGCTACATTTGTTGTATTGTAAACCATGTAAAGCTCGGCAATAAAACGTCTGCAATCTGTAGCGGTAATGGGAGGCATGTCTCATAAACAAGATAAGTTGTTTCTTGCCAATATTGTTACACTTCATAAATATGAACTCAAGTCTGTTTTGCATTTCCTAGATCAGTAGCAGACTTTCATTTTAATTAAACACAACATATAAAATATTCACTTAAAAAACAAACATCATTGTTTTAAAGACATTATACTAAGTTAAATTATAGTGCTTTTACCACAAAGTTCTTTCATAAAAGAACAATTTCTAATTCTGAGTGGATTGAAACAGCAGAAGTGTCCATCAAATAACTATAATAGGAAGGCAGTAGGTGCCCTATGATTAAATAAACTATTTATATTTCCAGATAATGTAAGTGCTTATACAAATTCACTCCAATTCCCAAAGACTACTCATTTCAGCTGTGGTTGTAATTAAGAAACTATTTCATATGGCAGCAAGAAGATGCTTCCAGTCCCATTTTAAGCAGCAGAACTACTAAGTGTTTCACTTCACCCTGACATAATATATAGACTCATTTCATTAGATTAATGCTGGGTATCATTGATTGAGCCATCTTTGACAGTCTCTGTCCCTGAAGTACTTTAGTTTTTGAAACATACCCTTTTGAGTATAGATTGACCAGGATCCTGGAATACAATCACAACACATATCAGCTAAAGCCTCATTCAACAAAAATTTTATTTCTAGTTTAGTAACACCAACCCAGATTCTGGATTTAGCATGGAATCCAAGCACATTTCTTCTGACATGAGTCTCAGAGATGGTATAAATTAAGGAAATCAAGTTTTTAAGTTGTCAGTAAAGAGGAATTTTAGGAATTGGGGAGAAACAAGGCAGAAACATCTGAATACTGATTTGTCCTATAGAACCAGAAATTTGTAACCACAGCCTGGAAGGCAGCAGCCATCTACAAAAAGTTTCCTGCGCAATCAACATGGAAAAATGTATCTCTCAGTTGTGAATCTACCAAAACATCCAGCACCAGGAATTCACAGTGTTACAGGAATATAGTGCAGAAACTCCTTAGCTGATCGAAATACCTCAGTCATACCACATCACCCTTCTGTGCCTTTAAATAAAAGTTTAAATAACTGAAATTACGCAATTACAGTTTTAAGTGTTACACATTATTAAATTGCCTTGTTTATTACTAAAGTCATTTAAACAGATTTCAGAAAGTAGACTTGTGCTGACAACGTATGCACCAAATTCATAATCTTCTCTGGTCACTGCCTGAAATGACTCTGCACAACAGAACAGTACCCAGAACTTGCTCCAGATTGGCCAAAGCTTTATGTTGATTTACATTTTTCTGTCCTGTGAGGAAACTGGAAGGAAAAGAATAGGCAAGAAGTAAAATAAATGTACTGTTAAAATTTAAGGCTACTGTGGAATTTCAGCAGAGTAGAAATGGAAATATGAAATAATAGGGAAAATTAATCTTGAGATGTGCCTATGTATTGGGTCACTGAAAAACAAGATGTGCCTCAGACATATTCTACTAGCAGTTTTCCAGAAGGGAAATAGGACAAGGAGTAACGGGTTTAAACTTAAACAGGGGAAGTTTAGATTGGATATGAGGAAGAAATTCTTTACTGTAAGGGTGGTGAGG
>JAOEHX010021780.1:2458-20930 GCA_025448015.1 Bolborhynchus lineola | reverse complement strand
GGACATAGCCTTGGGTGATATGGTTTAGTGTGAGGTATCCCTGCCCATGGCAGGGGGGTTGGAACTAGATGATCTTAGGGTCCTTTCCAACCCTAACTATTCTATGATTCTATGTTTGCAACACAGGAAGACCAGGTTACATTTCTCTGAGTTCCTGTGAGTGCCTGTGACAGAGGAAACCAGACATTTTAAGTGCTTCCAATAGAATAAAAAGTCACTGCAAGGTGTAGACACAGCAGTTTTTAACAACTAGTTAAAAGCCTTGCCTAAAGTTGTCCATAGTTGTGAAATAGCGATAAATCGCTATTGATAGCTTTTCATCTGTGCAGCCTGTAAAATACTGTAACGCCACTTTACCTAATTGAAATGGAAGGGTATCTAAAATTCATTTTCACAGTGTTCTTACTAAACAATACAGATATAAATTTTGTATCCTCACAGTGTTCAGATTTCATAGGGCAAGTTTGGAATTTCTCTCCTAAATCATGTATTTTTTCTGTTTACATTGTAACTTATCTGCAAATTTATTTCAAAATAAAGTCATACTGAGAAACCTATCAAAATCATACCTTTAGGTATTCAGTCCAGAGTGAAACTCTGTTAGATCCTAAAAGCCTTGTACAAGGAAGTAATCATACTAGTGATAATACCTTTTTCATTAGAAGTCTACAGAAGTAGAATAATGTATTGGACATTGCATTTAACAGAGTTAATTAGTATACAATGGTTATTTAATACGTTAATCAAGTTTTAATCTTGATAAAATAGACTAATCTTGCCATTATTCTGCCATTATGTAAGTGTAATAGAAATAGATTGGGAAAAATATAGTACATTTTGTCAGTGTCTTAAAAACTCTGAGTTCAGAAGCACTGCAGTGCTCAGACGTGCATTTCAAAATAAGTTGTATTCTATCACAGTAGGTTTAATTCAGTAGGTGTTTTATACTAAACCCAAGAACTACCCACTTGACAGAAACATGTTCAGGGTACAGTTCTGCAAACATGCTATTTTTTTTCTCTCTATATCCTAGGGAAGAGGCTAATGCGAACATAGTATCTGTCTTTGACCATGGCCTAACTCTTGGAAAACTTCAGCAAAATTTGTCAGAGGAGTAGCATTTCTGAAGGAATGAAGTGTCCACAAGCCTTCGAAAAGTATGGAAGACGAAACAGTTGTTGCTAATAGCTATGATGACAAAGTGGCTACGTCATTAATTGGTGCATCATGAACACTCTAATGAGTTCTTTTGGGTTTTGTTAGACATTACAGAATCCAACCGCAAGTACAAGCTCATAGGAATCCAGGACCCGTTAGTTTTATACAGTTACTTATATGAAATATTGTCTGAACTTTGCAGGCGAGACCATTGGTGGTGTGGCTTTAGTCTTGATATCTTGATTATACAGACCAACAGATTTACCACAGGTTACAATGATCTATCTTCAGCTACCTATTGGGTTATCTTCTAAAGGAAATCTATGCAAGGATGAGGTCTGGTTAGAGCACACCAAGGATGCATACCTGGGAACCAGGCCAGGGGAAATAGAATAAGATGATCTGCAGTTTAGACACAGCCATGGGGCATCATTTTTTATTAGGGAGGGAGAGGATGCCTTCTTGCTTAGGTGTGTGGCAGCCCAGTTGCACCAGCAGTCACAGTCTATAACTAACAGTAACAATTATAAATTTGTGATTAAAATCAATTAATTTAATTTCCCTCTAGCTTTTGGGGCAGTCTTCACAGTTCATGGTTTTGGCTATTCTCTGCAGCCAAGGGGTTATCAATATTTTAACTCCTTTTTTAAATAATTAAGTCTGATGCATTCATGACTTCAGGGTTGAATATCTAAGAAATCTGTAAAAAAAGTACCTGGTCTTGTAATGCTCCAGATAACAGTGTAAGATTTTTGAAGCACAGGTAACTGCATTGATTTCAGGTCTTTCATTAGTGTAAATGAGTTAAATCAGATTGGTTATAGCTATCTAGAGACCTTTGTATTTTGTGTGTAAACCAAAATCTTGTTGATTTCAAAGGGGTGCCACACTTTCATATATCTGTGAATGTTGTTAGAGTCTATGTACTGTGAGTTTCATGTCCATCTGCAGAAATGCCGTTCTTCCAAAATCATGAAATCTACTCTCTTTTTCCTATTAACTGCATTTCTACAAGCTGTGGGCTTGTTTGGGGCTTTTTTTAGATCTAATTTTACAAACAACAGTGTGAAAAAAATCATACCCTTTGAAATATTAGTACTGAAGAATAATTTCACGCACCCATTTGTTAGTGGGTTATTAAGAGGAGTACCTTTTAGGGAAGTTTAGAGTATTGTATCTCTTAGCAAAGAAATGTCAGATTTAGTGAGGCAGCATATGCTGTGCCTGTTTTCTGACTGATCACTTTTAATATGAGTTGTGATTTGGATTATGTTCTACAGTAAATTTTGTTAAGAATCAGCTAAACAGAATCATTCATAGTGATGAGATTAAAATAATTGTTGCTAATATTTTCATTGCCATTATTATAGGAGGATCAACAAAAAGCAACCAAAGATTTCTGTTGTAGGGTTCAATTTGACCTAATAGTGATCAAAACAAGACATGAGGTGAATTAAGTTCTGACACAAGTAGTGGTGCAAATGACATAAGCACTTTCCTTTTAGTAGTGTGGAGCCTTTTCTCAGGATGCCTAGTCGTAACACTGGAGAGCCCAAAATTCTTGTTTCCTTCATTCAATTGTGGCAGACAGGGGTGGGAAGCTGTGAGGAGCACAGAAGTCTCAAGATGACCTCCCTTGTCCTGCACTGGTGCTGAGCAGCCAGGGCAAAAGCTCTTCTTTGAGCAGTCTGCATCTTTCCATTGGTCGTGTATCGCATTGGTGATGTCTGGGTAAGTAATGGCAAGTTTTGGCCTTGAAAAATAACTGATCTACATTCCCTTTATACTAATCCTTTTGAGCCTGCTGACTTACAGGTATTAAGGGTGATTTCTGAGTACCCTTATTTCCCATGCACAATTCAGTGCTGCCCATGCAAGGCGTTAGTGTTCTGCAACTTTAAAATGTTTGTTTGCTGATTTATGCAAATTTGATATGATTATTTGTTTAATAAACAGAAATATGGGATCATTTCAGATGATCAGGGAAACTATCATGTTATAGGGGTGTATAGTTAAATGTTGGCAAAAATAGTACTCGCATTTTCTAATGTCTAAGTCTTCCTCTACTGAATTTGCCAGAAGAAAAAAATCTAATTGTTAAATTTGGTTGGTAAACTTATCGGGAGTTTTTTTGGTTTTGTTGTTGGTTTGTTGTTTGGGTTTTTTTTAAAATGTTATGTTTGTTCTCCAGGTTTCAAAAAATTACCTTCTTATTTTTTTCATTAAAATGTTCACTGATTATTTTCACTTAAAATTTAATGAAGAATGGGTATAAATCAGTTACTAAATAGTCCATTTTCCAAGCCATTGCAATCTTAGAAGGGGCAGTACAGATCTGGTAATTTAAAAGTTCACTAACATTTTCTTCCCTTAAAACATATAGCATGGAAGTGAAAATTTTTATTTCAAATACTCCAGGCACTTTTGTAGGGGGAAAAAGAAAAACCAAAAAAGCAATACTAGAAACAGTTTGTGAAAATCTGATATGGGCAAAAATTGTAGGTTTATTGTTGTCATTAAGCCAGCTGAAGAAAGGAATAATTTGTAATATTCTGTAACCAAAATTGATTTGATACTTGGAGCAAGGACCTGAACGACACAAAGTACTTGCCTACTATTTATTAGGGCCTTTCTTACATAGTGCTCTTCAAAAGATTTCTCTATTTATTACGTTTTGTTTGCACAGCCACTCACTTTCAAGATGGTGTAACTCCCAGAACATTGCTATTACAAATACAAGAAATTACTTACCTTCTCCAAAATAGTTATTTCTTTTCCCTTTAGTGGTTCAAAATCACCAGCGATAGCCCCTGAAATTGAAGAGTAGCATGTTAAAAGCTAATAAAAGGTATTGATCACTCTGTAGGGATTTAACCAGTAGAACTTGAGGTAATTTTTGGAGTGAGAACTTAGTTTTGGACAGATATGATTGTGGTGATAACTTTTAAGTTGCATTGCAGCTTTTTTTTTCTTACTGACTTTGAATAGACATTGTGCAGAAATTGTGTCCTTTGAAGGGATGTAAGTTCACATGGTCACAGTAAGGAGATACTTCATCTGGTCTGCTTGCTCGGCTCTAGAGGATGTACAATGGCTGTGGGGGCAGTAAATGCTCCTTTAATAAGTATGTTCCTTCTAGCCTGCGTGTGACCAGTCATAGGAGCTGCTGTGGCTAAGGCTGCAACTTTGATGTGACCATACAGGAGTTTCAAAACTAGTGAGGGTGCAGAGGGGACCACCCTGGACAAATACATCATCACTCAGCAAAGAGGATAAGTAAAAAACTGCTGACCTCTTTTTTATATCCTATTGAGCTGCTGTGCTGACCTCACTCAGAAATGGAACAAAACAAGGGTAGGTGGACCACTGTAGTAAGCTTAATAGAATAGGATAGAAATTTCCAGACTGGGTTGGAGATGAATTTCCTCTAGTTTAATATCCTTGGAGTCCAGTTCTGAAAGTGCTGAGTTCAGGGGATAGTGTAAAGGAATTTGGAGTTGATAAGGAGAGGGCAATCTGTCTTTGTGCATGGATAGTTCTGGGATGATAGACTGCTGTCAGTGAGTGTTCTACTGATAGAGGTGTTTTAACTTAATACAAAGAAGATGAAGTGCCACTAGCACTGTTTTCTGTCATAGGAACAGCTGCAGACATCATAGTTAAGGAGTTAAGGCTGGCTGAAGAATTTTTTTGGTTTTTTTTTTTTTTTTTTTTTGTTTGTTTTGCTTAAAATCTGAACAGAACACTTTTTTGCCTGTGAATCATTATCCAGTTCTTCCTTGTCATCTTTCTATTACACGCTAAGATACTTGATTGGTCCCATGAATTACATGGTGGCGGTGTTATTTTTGTAGCTGACAGCTTAAATATGAGTTGTGTGTTCTGCAAGCCTTGGAGTTCTGATGCACCAGTCAGAATAATTTGATATGTGGGTTTTTGGGATGGTGGTGCTGTGGTTTGTTTATTTTTTGGGTATTTGTTGGGTTCTTTTTGTGAGGTTTTCCTCTTTTTTTTTGTTTTTACCAAAAGCATAGTAGTATTCTATGGTATTCACTCCAGAATGAAAGTAGAGTGCTAAAGCTCCCTTTTTCCTACAGAAAGGATTTAATTCACTGTGGAAAAAATTCTGATTTGTGATCAGCCAAATAGAGTAGCAGGCCCCAAATTTGTTTTCTGTATAGAATAGCATGAAGGAAACGTACCTCACACAAGTACAAGAAGCAAGGTCACTTAATGTGTTTGAAATCAAATTCTATTCAGAAGTCATGGTCATTTTTTCAGTACTGTTCAAATCTTGGGTTTAAGTTACGGTTCTTCAACTCCGTGCAGAAGTGTTGAATGTAACTATGGCAGTGATATGGTGAAAGATAGTCTGAGTTTTCTGTTATGCTTCATGGCTTGATTTGTGTATTATTGTTCTGAGATAAGGAGCTAAGGTACATTTACCTCCAAACTTCTGGTGCCTGAGAAAGCACTAGCTTTTAGAAGAATTCTGGGATCAAGCAGGTTTTGCAGGAGTTTGGTGAAGGATGGAAAGGTAGTTAAATAGCAGGCGAGTTAAAGTAACTCACGTGGAACTAGGAAATGCCCAAATGATCAAATTCCATTAAACTGGAAACTTGAGACACTATTCTTAGGTGCACAGGGAATAAATGAAATGAATTGCCACCGTGCAACAGCAGATCAATAATTGTCTTTAAAAAGTAAATACAGTCTCTAACCATGTTTGACAATAACTGGAAATGATTCTTTGGCAACTGTCTATTTGCTAAATCCAATGTGAACTGCCAGAGCTTATTAGGACTAGATATAAGGCAGAGTGTTATGCTATAGCAGTTGGATGTGGTCAGCAAGTTTTTGCTATAGTTTCCATGATTAACACCATCCCAACAAAACTCCTGGTCAGCTGTGCAGGGCAATTGTCTCTTTTCTGGATACCATCTTTTCAAAACTACAGTGGTAAATTTGTTTTCCCCTCCCCCCCATTTTTTTTCCGCATGAGGTCCAACAGCATTATGTAGTTCTTTATGGATTTCCTACGAGCTTGGCTTCAATCACGTGTGTAGCCATCAGCCCTGTATTGAGTATGTATACTATACATATACACAGGCGCACACACACGATGTGTAAGGTGGGAGAGGCGGGCGAGCAGGCTCCTTTGGCTGGAGCGGGTGCGCCCCGGCGGCGGTGCGCAGCACGGCCGGTAGGTGGCAGTGTTGTCGTGCGGATCGAGCAGCGGCCCCGCGCCGCCCGAAACGAGCCAAGTAAAAACGGCTTTTGGAGTTGGAAGCGTTTATTAAGAGAGCCCTTCGCCATGGGAATGCCGGGCCGCCAGGTCTCTTGGAAGATCCAGCGAAGCGCAGGTGCTGCTCTGCAACTGCATGCTCCGAAACAAGGCTGAAACCCTCTTGGAGGAGGGGGGTTCGGGAGGAAAAGCAGAGAAAAGAAGAACATATGTGTGCTATTCATTTATTCAGAGCCACGCAATCTGCCAATCATCCTTTACATCACTCGGTGCCTCGGGAAAAGCTGCTCAGAAACAATCTTTGTTACTCGAGAGAACCGGGCTTGTGCTTTTGTGCCACTTGGAGAAAGCATGAAACATTTTTTCCCTTAAGAAACTCAGCATGCATAAATCAATTAGGAGAAGATCTGAAACCCCTGACCCTTGCAGATGCAGACCAATCCAAGCTAAACCCTCCCCTTATTTCCTCACTCTTCCACTCATAAATAAATTAAAATAAAATAGAATCAGGAGGAGGGAAAGGAAAGAACTCTGATGTGAGAGCCCGGGCACTGGAGAAGGGTCATTTGTCTCAACTGTATGGTTATGATGTAGAGATGTTGTGTATGTAATGTGCCTTGAACAAAATCAGAGCAGGAGAAAGAATTTTTGTTTTATCTGTTTTTAAATTTTAAAAAAAAAGCCTAAGGCAAACAAAAAACAAACAAAAACCCCACCAAACCACCAAAAAAACCCAAACAAAAACCCCACTAAAACACCCTCCTCAAAAAAAAACCCAACAAATGAACAAAACAACCAACAACAAAACAAAAACAGAGACTACATTGTCAGCAGTAACAGTAGACAGGGATGCAAGATCTTGCTCCCTAGCTTCCCAGAAGAGGCTGAACGCCTTGTCTCATGGAATGCCAGTGCGCATTTGGATATGCAGCAAGATTCACACCTTAGGAGGACAGTGTACTGAACGCCACTTGGGCATAGTGGATCATGAGCACCAGTCATTCAGATTTCTTTTTAGTAGTGGGGCTAGGTGAATGTTGTTAGAGACCCATACAAAGGAAACAATTTAGAGCACCACTAAGAAGAATATGTATTGATCTTACAAACTCCAAGAGCTATGCTGCATATTTTTGATTATCATATATTGACATCTTATGTATTAGTTACTTAAAAATGTCTTTGCTTATAACTGGGGTGGGGTGTACTTTCATCCAGTTACTCAAGTAATTAGATTCATAACTACATTTATGCTATAACTTTCATGCTTTAGCAATCTTTATTTGCCAGTTCGATACATATTGAGCTGGGACAGCTGCTTTTCAACCTGGTTTGCCTAAAAGCTACACTGGCCTTATCTTCAAATTATGTAATCTTGGGATAAAATGTAGGTCTTATTTAATTAGTTGTGATACAAGATTTTCTCTGTATATCTTTCTGAGAGACCAAACCTTGCACCTTTGCTAACAGGTATCCCTGTGACGCTTTGCACTCCCTCAAACTGCAATTGATTGTTGTCTTCTCTTTTCATGGGGAAAGAGTTTGTGGAGGTATAAAAACATGAACAGACCTTCAGAGGTTATCTGGACCTTTCTTCTGGTCCAATCCAGAACCATATACCAAAACTGCTTACAGCACAGAAATATGTTTCTTGGGCCTCTTGACACTTTTATCAGCCCATGCCTAGAGGCAGGAATTTGCCTTTTGAGAAAGAACTCAGCTGTGTCTGCATTATGGATTTGCTTTTTGTGAAGCCTGTCAGTGAAACTCACCTGTCAGTGATCTTGTGCTGAGAGTGGGGTGGGCTGGGGGAGAATTTGTTTGTAGTACTTTGCAGATAGGTCCACAATGAACTCTTTCTCACTCTTTTTTTCCTTTTTTTTTTTTTTTAATTGAATCTTTTATAGGTCTTTCCCAGCTTACAGTATTTGAAATGTCAGGCTTTCATTGCGAAACTAATACAGGAATCAGAATTTAAAGATGTCTTTTGCTACTTTGGCTAGATTCAGACTTATGTATGATCTGGGAGTCATCAAAAGTAGCTCAGGAAGTTGAGTGAATTGTGGATAAATAATCCTGGGATTAAAATTTAGCATCATTCTTCATTTGAGGCTATTGAGATGGGGAGTCCTGGAATTAAAACCAATGATTTTTAGATGCTGGATATCCTTAAACTCAACAGCCTTCATTATCCACGTGTACTGAGAGAATCAGAGCCAGTTAAAAAGTTTTGCGTGTATGTTTCTGAAACTCAGGTGGGATTATATTCGATGTTGTGTTTTTGTTTTGTTTTGGTTTTTTTGTCTGGAGTATCTTACTTTTGCCCTTTACAGGAATAGACTGCACAGGAAATTCTTAACCAGCAGCCAAAATACAAGGCTCACGTGTTTTTGTAAGGTTAGTTATACATCTGTATTGGGAAAAATTGTTGCAGATGGAATTTGACCTATAGTGTTAGGCTCTTTGTGTGATTTGTTTGGGTTGTGCATATAAATTCTTTGGTTTTATATTCATCTGTGTAAATTCTAAAAGGAAAAGTCACCTACATTGAAGAGCATGCTTGTCTGCTTTTGTATCTGCTGGAAGAAATCTGAAAACAAGAGAGAAAAAAAGAGAAAAAAAAGTGTATTTGATCATGGCTATGAAGGAGACAAAAGCTCTCCCATTCCGGGTATGGAAAGTTTTTCTTATCCCTTCTAGTAATGGGCTAGTCTCCAAAAACCTGTGAAGTGTTCAGTTTGAATAAATAATCAAAGATCTGGATGTTTATCTGAGGTTTTTGTAGAGCCCTTTGGGGTGGAAATGGGTTTGGGAACTTGAAAGAATGAGCTCTTTGTACTCTGCTCATTTGGTGTGGTCAGGAGTACCACAAGCATAGCCTTTCTTCCAGTCCTTTGGCATTTCAGCTTCCTGTTCTGATCCCACATGAAGGTGTATGATATTGAAACAAAAGAAAGGGTCTTAAAGGAACACTATGAAGAGATAAAGTAGAAATACATATTAGATATCTGTTTCCACTTTCCTTAAATCACAAAATCCATCTTCAAAATCATGTCTATGAAGGGACTCTTCATGCACAAGTGCATCTTGGAAAATGAGCACTCTGGTACAGAGGACAAGCTACCAGGTCAGGACTTCAGTGGAAGATGCACCCATGATTTTAATTAATTATTTTTTTTCCCCTGTTACTGCAATGTGGCTGTATTCCAACTTTTACTCAGTTTTATCTTTACTGATACCTTTATCTTTAAATACAAAAGTGGTATTGAGTCTTGAAGAAAAACAAACGTTGGGATGTCAGTTTCAAGCTGGGTGGGATATCTAGGAAGATTCTTAGTTTACCCCTGATGGTTTGCTGACTGCTGCTTCTGTTTCCTCATTTTAAAGTAAAACAAAAACTCTGTCAAAAATCCCTTATAAATCCCCCTACTTCCTCCTGGGTTGGATCATCTAAGCCGCAGAGCACTGTAGCGGGGATCTTTACACCACCTGACATTTGGTCTAACTGCTCAGAAATTGAGCTGCTGCTCTGCACCTTTGAGTTCTGTCTCTGAGCTAAGAGGTGCTTGATTCAGAGAACTTGGCTGGCTGGCTGCCTGTGAAAAGCTGGGTGATGGAAGTCATCTTTTACTGACAGGTGGAAAGCACCTTCCAGGTGTACAGGACTGACTGTTGGCGAAGGCACTACTGGAGGATTTTGGAGCTTGCTGAAGCAGGGTGAACTCCTTAAAGGGCAAGTCAGAAGTATCTAGCTGCAAAAAGCTTCGGAAGAGTTCTGTAAACTGCCCTTGTGCATACAAACCTCTCTGGATTCCTGCTCATTAAATCAGTCTGTGCCAGCATAAGTATTTTTTTCCCATGAAGGGCAGCTTCTAGGTGTTAGGGGGTGGTACAATTTATTTTTACACCAGTGGACCCCAGTCTACTGCTACAGGCCAGAGTAGAGCCAGCATGTTTCAAATCAATTTGCAGTATCAGTAAAAATCTACTTGGCACTTGTTCAATACCCTCTTTAAGCCAAAGGAGATTATTCATTGTTTCCTTTAATGTCATGTTTGGTTTATGAGGAATGACTCAAGGAAGTTTTTTGCTAATTCAAAACAGTCTGCTTACACACTGATTGTCTGAACTTCAGCTGTCCTAGGGAGGCTGCACACATGTCAGGTGTTATAAGAGTGGAAGTATTTTTCAGGGTCAAGCATAAGAAGAAAGGGAGAAAAATGTCTTCTAGGAAGCCATGGATGTTGATAGCTTTTCATCTCTAACCTGCTGTAAATATCTGACTGAAAGTTAGAGCTGTTGTGCAGTATGCTGGGGTAGTACACTAGCTGCCTCTATGATTGGTAGGAAAAGATACATTACCCTAGAGGACAGTTCAGAGCACCTTTGGCAGGATCCTGCTTCGTGGACCTATGAAGGGGATGATTTTTTCTCTGCTGACAGCTGGGCTAGCTGACTAACTGTGCTGCCTAAAGTCAGACTGCTTGTACTCCCCCCACATCTCCCTGTTGTATGCAGTAAGCAACAGTCCAAGCTTGTTTGTACTGAATAGGCTCTCCATCACAAATTTCAGCTGTGGCGAGACCATACCTATGAAATGCAGCATGAGAGTTTTGCAACAATTTTTGTGTCATGTAAAAATGATGAGTAAATGCATAGTTGTAAGAAAATTTATAACTTAAGAATGAGGAATAGCCACTATAATAATGATACCAACCTGTTCAAGTTGGGTCTGGCCCAGTCATATCTGTAAGGTGCTGTCTTCCAGGGGGTATTTGTTGGCCCACATGAAGAAGGTTGAATATAACTGGGAGAGATTATTGCATGTTAATGTTATAGCTGATGCTTCAATGGAAACAAAATATACCTAGCCCCTGTAAAATTTACAAAAAGGAGACACTATACTCCAGGAAACCCAGGGGAAAAAAAATAAAATAGGTTACAGAATATTATAAATAGTTATTGACAAACCTCAGGCATTTTCAGAAGCACATGCAACCTAACTGTACTTTTATAAACACCCATGGGACCTAGATAAATGTTTATAAGAATACTTGTTAAAATAAGAGCTCTTTGCAACGTGGGAATAATGAGGACACATCTAGTTTGAAATGAACATCTGTACATAATATTCTTAAGGACATTACCTCACATGGATCAATATTTAAAGTGTATTTTAAAAATAAAATAGTAGACAAATGAACAAGAAGTAAGTGCATACTTACATATTGAATGTAGCATAGTGGATTGGAAAAAGTAGAAAATCAACATCAAATCTGAGGCAAGCTTTTATATGGACTGGGCAGGTCAAGGAGAGGACAGAGTTCTTGCTGTTAGGAAAGTTATAACTAGGGAAAGGGGGTATGGATAGGAGTTTCTACAGTGTTGTTACAGCACGCTTTCTGCATGTGTATATAATGCACAGAGATATAGCTATACGCACACTGTATACCTCACATGTGCTTCTAAAATCTTGTATCAGTGAAAAGATCGAATTTCCAGTAAACTCAGACTGTTACAATTTGGAGGCTGGTTGACAGGCTTAAAGAAATGTAGAAGCATTTTTAGTGTGTGTGACAATGTATGCTTCTGTCCATGCACTGACCATGGTGGTCTGTGTTACCACTAGCACTGAAGGAGTGATTTGTAGTTGTGTGTGATATTCTCTTGTGCATCTCCATTCTGCTTTTGGGAATATTCTTTTTGATGTGTCCTTGTTTCTCTGTTGAATCACTCCTCCATGTTTTCTGAAAGGAAAACACTACCATATAGTTGTGAACTTTGTGCTAACCAATATTCTAACTGAAAAAAATGTAGTAGATTCTCTTCTGTTATAATGTTCTAACTGCTATCAGCAGAGCTATTCTAGATTTTGGCAGTTGTAACTAATCACATCACTAAAATACATATATTCAGGTTCAAATTTATCAGTGGTTCTGGAGTGCTATCTGAAGGCTGCCCCCCTTAATATTAAAAACATTTGGTCTTTGTATCAGCCACAAGTTGCCTGCTCTACAACTCACAGATTAAAGTCTTCTGAGGATTATGTAGTATAATCACTAAGATTACTACTTCTAAGCTTCTGAATTGCCTGGTTTTAGAGGCAGTTTAAAATGTATAAAAGGAAACTAGCGAAATCCAAATTTTTTTCATTCTGCAGCATTAATGTATGTTATTTTTAAATGTAAAATACAATTGTAATGATGATTTTTAAAAGAAGTTCATGGATGTTTCACAGAATAATGGAAAGTAAGGCAGAGAAATATCAAGAAGTAGAATCAACTTTATCTGTGTTGTTCTTGACAGATATTTGTCTAATATCCTAATGGAGACCTCCAACTGAAGGCTTAATTGTTTTTACTGTTAGAAAGTTTTCACTGCTTTCTAAATCTCAGTGGCTGAAATGTAGAGTATCCTACTACATACCCTGCCAGTGTGCATGAGTAGAATAGGTTATTCCTCCCCTCTTTGCAAAAGTCTTTCTCCCTTAAGAGTATAAAATACTTTAAAATATAAATTCTAAGCACTTAATGTGCATGTTGCTGTTGAGTATGTTTGCTACAGGAACTGCAGTGCAGTTGGTTATGTTATCCCAAATGCTTAATTTACACATTATGGTTTTTTTGTGTTGTTGCTTTTTTCACCCTTGCACAGACCAATCAAACATCAGTTTTTGCAGTGACTTTGCTCACAGTTCCATTCTAACCTGCCATAATAACATAGTCCCAGGGCATCAATCAATCTGACGTATTTTGACTATTTATCTTGCAGGCAATAGATACCTGTTTACAAAGTGTGTTTTGTGAATTCCCTCAAATTACATTTGGGCTGCTGCAATCCTGGAAAAAAGAGAGGTGCTAAAGATTTGATGTGGGAGAACATTGCATTTAACTTCAGGGGAGAACTAAACCTGTGATTCTGTCATCAAAGGTGAAACAGCAAAGCCCTATTTCTTGCTAATGTTAAACCATTTATTCTTATTTAGCTGTCATTTTTATTACAGGCATTCAGTCTGATGCTCATGAAAAAAAGTTGAGACATGCTTCAAAATGAATTCGTTGCATACCTGGTGTAGAAAACTATACTTTATGGATGGTAGCTGGAGGTGGCGTGTGGCTTACCACTGATTATAAATTATTTACAAATATATATAATTGATATTCAGAGCTGACAGTGTCAATTTTTATTGGAACATGCTCTTGTCTTTGTTTTGTTTGTGATTACAGGCATGTCGATGAACCCAGGCATATGGCGATTAGTATCTTCGTGGCCCCAATAGCTCTTTATTTACACTTGATTTGTTAAACTGTCTTTATGCAAGTATTGTTAGTAAACAAAAAATAAAAATAATTTTATAATTGGAGTATACTTCTGTGAAATGGCATAATGAAGAACTAGTTCTTACTTTCTGATAATGTGGTATTTCCTCTAAGGAAAAAGGTAGCTCCTTAGCAATTCATGTAAATGGGGCTTACTCAAGTGAATGACACATATATACAAAAAAACAAATTTCTGAACCTGTCTGAAGTCTCAGCATAAATTCCACCCTCTTTTCATTCATCTGCAGTAGCAAAAATCATTGTTATTTATTCTCAGGTATTCCTAAACCTAGCCTGCTTTGATCCTTTTGAATCTAATCTAGATTGTTTTAGCAGATACAACACTTAGCTTTTGTACTAGACTGCCAATGACCGTCCTTCCATTCCCTCAGCTGTGCAAGTGTTCCAACTTACAGTTGTCTACTCTGCCAAAGCTGTGAAAAGACAGTGTTTGCAATGTGGACTTGAGCTGTGGCCCTCGTTCACAGCCTGGGAAGCCACTGCAGAAGGTCCCATCTTGCTATTTTCCCCTGGTTTATGTGGTCATAAGGAGAGAGTTAGAGTTTCTTTCTACTTTACAAGTTACATTAATGATAAATGTTAGATGTCTAACTTTCCTTAGACTTTATGGTAATAAACAAATAAAATAGAGCAAATAATTTTACTGCATAGTAACAAAAGGAATGTCCATTGCGCTTTTAAACACTGTTCTCCTACACAGTTCTGTCAGCCATCAGGCCTATGATGTTCAGCTACTGAGCTCAGATAATTTTTAAATCATAGACTTCACAATTTGTGCAACCAGTGGCACTTTATTATTTCATACTTTAAATTCTCAGGCAAAATCATTGGGGTGAAAGTGGTAAGATGTGCCTTAGCCTCCTTTCAAATTGCCTCTGTTAGCTCAGAAATAAAAGAGTTGATATTTTCAACCTGTGAAGTTTTTATACTTAAAAGCTGATGTGAATGGTGTGTGATCAAAGACTGCATAGTGTTGAGGTTATAGAAATGTGTGTTTAATATATAAATCAGCATTCCTTCTGTTTAAATGTGAAATCTGAACTTCAAGCAGAAATTAAATCAAAACTCTAAGAAGGTGCTGAATAGTTCATGCAGTGTGATGCATGGTCTAGCTCATGAACTTCTGGGGATATGGGGAATGGCTATTTAGGTAGCATATGATATCTGAATAAGTAAATACTTCCTTCTCTGCTTGGTGTTGAAGGTCCTTGCTGCTGCTTATATGTCTGCAACATAAGAAAAAGTGTATCTGAAGGGTTTGGTTTGGTACACTTAGGGTTGCCCAGACTGGATTTGAAAGCAATTTTGCTCTGATGATTAAGGTTTGCATGTCTGTTGTAGAGTAAACATATTTAGTTTCTTTTTCTTTGCCTTGCACATGCCTCTTCTTTTGAGTTATATATTTACTGAAAATAATAACTGAAAAGGTAGATTACAGAGTTTATAGTTGAAGGTAGATGCTTTAGTGCAGAGAAGGAGAGTTGTGTGGGGAGGAACATTCCATTCTGGTTTTGGCTTGCATGCTGGTTTTCTCTCTGAGCAGGTTTTCTGTCAGATTCTCAAGAAGAGGAGCTGAGGATGGACCTGATCCAAAACCCTCTGGAGCAAGTGAGAGGTTTGCCAGTGATTTCAGTTGAAGATCAATCATTCCTTATAGTTTATTAACCATTTGCAATGACAGAGTAGTGGGCGTCAATTGAGCATACAGCATCTCCTACATGGAAAATGACAGATCCTGCCCAACCAGCTTGTTACCTGAGTAGGTGAGGCTGACACAGATCAAACAATGAAGCCAAGAGGGGAAATGACGCCCCTCAGGTAACAGAGCAGAATGGTAGGGCTGAGAAAAGTAGGATGCCCGATACGTACTCAAGATACTGCTTAACAGATAACATCCTTATGACTCATCACTGTTCCCCTGTTTCTGGTTGATTTATGTATGTAGTTACTATACTAACAAAACAAGTGAAACAGTGTAGTGGTCCTCTTGTTTACCATACTGATTTTAAGTGCTTTAGGTTTTGGCGCTCCAGTGTTATGCATGTAATTACCTGCCTTTTATAACCTGATTATCAGGGTCTCTGAAAGTGATTTTACTGAGCCACTGAGTGTCACTAGTTGCTATGGGAAGTTTTGTAAACGTGTGCAAATTGGGGCTCTGGACAAATAATTTTGGGACAACTTACTTGTAACATCTAAACCGTCGTAAATGTTGAAACTGAATAAGCAACTGCAATGTTTGTTGCCGTAGTTCTGGCCTTGACTTTCGGAAGTTTAGGGTACTACATCTAAGCTGTAATAAGCTAGTCTGCTCTGTGTTTTTCAAGTTCCAGCGTGATAGCGGGATCCCATTGCTTCAGAAGTTATAAAATAGTAGAAATAAAAAGTAATCAACAGCATAAGGATGTCTGTTAAGTAAATAAAATATAGACCATTTGTGAATATCCAGATAACTTTTTAGCCACATATATTTTCAAAAATTAATTGTAACTGTTAGAGAAAATATCTGCCGAGAAAATATCTGCCAACAAAATAGGTAAGAAAAGAGGGTAATACTTTACAGAAAACGGACATATGCTGAGAGCTGTTCTGAATTCTGTACTCAGGTTCAAAACATGGCTGGTGAGCCACGGTGTTTTGGAGTCAGATACTCAGCAGTTGCAGGCCACACAATGTCTTCTTGGGTATGCTTTTTAAAAAGTAAACACACTCTTTAACAGTTGCTTTAAATATTCAAAAACAAGATCTTGGCAGGTTTTGCCCAGCATCTAACCTTCCTACTTTGCAAAGGCTAGGTGCCTTGCCATGAAATGCAGATGTAACCTGGTAGAGATTCCCACTCGTATTATAGTGGATTATGCTTTACCCAGACTGATTTTTCACTGTCACTAGGAATGCTGTGATATATCATGCCCACATGTGCATGTGCTATTAGCAATGGTAACAGCTAGGAACAGGGTCACTTGCCACATATCACAATATATATGAAAACCTAGCAATCAGTCAACAATACTGTCAGTATTGCTGTGCCTCATAGTATGCTTTTATTTTACTTTTTGGAGCAAGAGGAAGAAGAGTGAAAGTAATACAAAATTTGAACAGCCTCATGTTATTTGGGTGAAGGAGAAATAAAACAGTGTCTGAGGGTCTCTGTGAGCTGCCTCTGTTTGGGGGCCTTTCGCTAAGGGCATATTCAGGAAAAACTGCCTCATAAAACTCTTAGGCAAATCATAGCTATAAATCATAGGCAGCAAAACAATTTCCCCCAAGCCAATGGCAAATCGTTGCTATATCTTGAGTGTAAATTACTAACAATCAGCAACACACCTAGGAAATGGAGCAAGTCTACAGTATATTTACAATTTATCAGAGCTGAATATACTTTTGACAGAATTTAAGATCTTCAGAAAAACATAAAGAAATGGTTTTGTTCCTCAGGTTGTATTTACCTCCCTTTCCTGGGGACCTTACAGCTGGTGCAGAAGCTGCTCAGTGCTACCTTTTTTATTGCCTATTCCCAAGTCTGAGGTAGTTTGGGGGGGTTGGCTCTTTTCTTTAATCAAGAGACATAATCTGTTAGACAAGATAATTAAATGTGTATAGGCTGCATTCTGGTCTTATTTACAGTCTGCAGTAAATCTGAACTCACTCCAGTGACTGCAAGGGAGCAATTCTAGATTTATGTTATTATAAATGGGATCAGAATTTGATTTGTATAAATTAATATTGAAGAAAGAAAAGAACTGTTCATGTTCACACTCCTATCCTTGGGCAAATGCTATCTTAACTTCTTAGCCTTCTTCACTGAACATAGAGAGGTTGAGTCACCAGTGATATTTAGGAAGGATTGAACTTGGTTTTAGAGCTTTCAGGGAACTAATCATAATTATTAATTGATAGTAGTATTCATTATGAATGCTGGATGCATTGCTGCCAAATGAAGTGTAAAATCATTCTGATTATATATCTGTTTTATTTCTCCTTTCACCTTTGGTAAAACTAAGGGTCACTTCTGTGCTTTCAAGACCTGCTGCTTTAGTTATACTTTCTTTTCCTGTCAATATTCTTGTATGAGGCGCACTACAAGCCAGGTGATGTGGGTACAGGAGTCTATATTTTTTAACACTAGCAATGAGCTTCATATAACCCAAATCCTGACTTGACTCTAAAACATGAAGCTTCCGCTGGAATTCATGATGGCTGGATATGCAACATGGAAGAGTGCTGACTTGTTTCTTACTTGATGTTATGTCTTCCCCATAGAGAAGTATATTTTTGTTTTCTTTCCTCTAGTGTGGTGGAGAGAAGGAAGAATGAGTTTAACATGCATTTTTGGTAGACATTTTTATGAAAAGTATTTTTTTTCAGACCGTGGTAAATCAATATCCACAATCACTCAACTATGACCAGTAAATTATTTATTCTGAAGACTAGGGATTGTGGTTGAAATTGTATACACGTAAGTGTGGAACAGCAGCAAATCCAAGTAGTGATGTACTCAACATTTACATAACACAGGTTTAAAATCAAACTGCTATACAGTCTCCCAGAAATGCCCCAGTATCTAAATCCCAAATACCTGTTGCTTGAGATGAGACGTTGGACAGCTGCTTTCAGGTGGAAGAGCAGGGGCAACAAGTGTTGCTCTCAAAGGCAAAGCTATTTGGAGAAGCTGTTGGGAAGGTTGCGCACTGATCTCTAACAAAGATTTTGCTATCAGAAGTTCTTATGT
>JAOEHX010021778.1:0-17197 GCA_025448015.1 Bolborhynchus lineola | reverse complement strand
CCCTCCAACTGGAGGAGATTGCCTTGAAGAAAATCTGGCTTAAGAAAAAAAAGAAAAAGGAAACGAAAAAAAGTTAAAAAAGCCCAAACAAACCCAACCAAACAATCCCACCCCCCAAAAAATACCAAACCAAAAAAACCAGGCCTAACTCAAAACACCCACACTAAAAATTTAGCAAAAATATTAAATCAATGAATATAATAAAAAATTCATTCAATCTGAAACACCATTCCTCCAAAGCTGAGATTGGAGAATATAGCACCATTTAGTTTACAGATTAGTTATTTAGAGACATTGAAATTCAACATCATTTAGCACTGATCGTGAAATAACTGTTATGTTAAAACAGGAGATTAGATGAAAGAATATGTAATTATATAATAGGGGGCTGAACTCAAACTCTCACAGGAAATGTCACCTGTTTTCCTGCAGTGTGCCTCCCTGGGCTAATAACTTCCACACAGCTGAAGCATTGTCCTCTGTGGCTTCACTGCAGTTTGTGACTGTCTTTTCATATTCCACATAGAAATGTCCTTTCCAAGGAATGACAGCAGTTTGTAGGATCACAATGATATTTTTAACCCTGTTTTTCTTTCCTAATTTCCACTGACTTGACCCTATCTATTGGTGTAGGTGCTTTTGTTTTCAAATTTATTTTCACCAAATTTCAGTAAGTCCAGGATTTTTTAGATTTAATTCCAGCACTTCTGGAATTAAGAATACACATGCATTAAATCTTGCTCTAATGAAGGACCTCCAGAGACACTGTATTCAGCTGTAGTTCTCTGCTTTGCTAAGATTAACGAATTCCAGTGCTCAAAAGGCCAAGTCTGTGTACACCACAAGCAGGAAACCCAGAGGTAGGTGCCTTTGTCAGACAGGCTAACGGTCTGTTGAAAACAACTTTAGTAAGTGTGGCGGCCAGTTCAGATGTACTATGTTGTAGTAAAGCTTGATTGTATAAGTAAGTGCTGCAATGTCCTTGTGTATAGTTGGTTTTCCAGACACTTTCTGCATCGCTGGTTTGTACAAAAGTCCACTGCTGTAGTCATACGTGGACTACTTTCCCCTACCGCCTTCCCCAGCTCCCCCATCATGTTAGGTGTTTTCGGGGGGTGTGAGGTTGAATATGTGAAAGACTTTGATGCTGTGTGGGTGACATTTGAGACCAATTTCTTTTCTTTGGTGTTTTTATTTGTTTGGTTTTTTTGGCATTTCTCTTTGGACATTTAATACTGAAGTGATCTGAAGAAGGTTTATCTTCTGAAACGTTTTGTTTCTCCTGGCACATCCTAAAAATCATCAGCCTTTGGTGGAGGTGGCAGGGTGGGGAAGTAAATTCCAACCAGAGCTGAAGGCTCCCCCATAAGCTGATGACAGAATCTGGAAATGTGTTGTTTGTGTACCTTATGATAACAGTAGTGACAAATACTCTATACTGTTGCAAATACAATCTAGTTGCTACCAGGATTTAAAAAATAAATCCAGGATTTAAAAAATAAATCCAGGATTTAAAAATAAAACCAAATATTTAGAAAAAAAATTATTAGAGCAACATCTTTATACAAGATAATCATTGGATAAAATGAACAACAGTCCTTGAGGGCTGAATTTCTGTGTTGAGTGGGCTAAGCATCAGTCTTGATGTCATTTTATATCCACAGGGGAGGCTTCATGTCCATGAAGAAAGCTAAACCTTAAAGAGGGTGAATTTCAGACACACTTGCTCTGAGTGCTTCCCTATTGGTCAGGTGTAGGCTGTTCCATGTGCCAGCCACTTGGGCTTTGATTTTGTGTCATGTACTTTACTCTGTACACTTCACAGGGTATAGAGGTATCTCATAATAAAAGTTGCCAGGTGTCCAACATGAAAGTGCTTACACCTTTTATTGGATCCATCCTGAATTTTCTTATATGTTGCTAGTCATCTAGAAGACTTGTGTGTAAGAGATGGCAGCAGCTCCAAGCCTTGTTAGAAAAGTACTGATGAGAGAGGGATGGGCAAACAACATGGTAACATAAACCTCCATTTCTCAGGATATCAAGCTAAACCCCTGAACTGCCCACTGTTTCAACATGTCCTCAAACCATACCTTAGAAGGGATCTGAAAACATTATTACTTTCCATGTTTGTTTTTTCTTGCTGTATTTGCCTTTATTGTCTATGCTGCCTCATGTTAGCTAGTACAGAAGAACTCAAATTTGGTGAGTTTAAGTTACCTTGCAGGCCACTTTGCTTTTTAAAATGCTCTTTTCAGGCAATGATCATATAATTGTTACATTGAAATCTCAGAGAAAGCTTTTTCTGGTAGATTAAACTGTGGACCAGAATTTAATATATGTGACTCCTCTGGTTGTTGATCTGTTTGATGAGAGTGAACAAATCATTTTATCACCTTGCGCTTGATGCTTACCTGGATAAGCCTGTTCATATGCACTGAAGCTAGACATTTTTACACACCAGAGCCAAGAGTAAAAGTGTTTCACTAAATTATGAGATGGCTTAGTCTGATGTGACATTTATCTTCACACATCAGAAGTGCAATCAATGGGGAGTTACCCAGATCTTTGTTCATGAAGATAAATGTCAAATGTTATCTGTCTACATTCTCATATGGTGTCTATCACCATGGTATCTGAATGCCTTCCAAAGCAATAATGTACACAAATTAGACATAAACGAGTCAGCAAATGATCATCATAAAGATGTTGCTGACAATTTTCTGGCAGCGGCTGTTTGGATCGAATCTTTCCTGTTTCCTTTCATTCCGTAACAGACAGTGAGAGCTAAGCTTGTTTGACTATTGGGAGGGGAAGATGGGGGGATTAAAAAAGATAATTTGGACAGTATGATGGAATACTGAATTCATAATAAATTCTTTCTTTCACCTTCCTTCTAGTTTCCCTGTCTGCCCAGGAGGCTAAAGACAAGTTCTCTCTTCTAAAGGCAGCCTTGGAGTAAGCACTGCCAACAAGGCCAGGTGTAATTTAAAAATATTTATGCATTGTCAGTTCTGGAATTAATCTTTCTTAATTGAATTGACACGAGCTCATGTCTGCAGGTAATGTAAACTGTCAAACACTCTGCCAGTGACAGCATGTTGGTCAGGGTGGTGAAGTTAATGAGAGATCTAAATTATGATGGAATATCTCGTTGTTGGCTTTGGAGCCTGGTGTTTATAAATGCATTAGTAACATCACATTAACTACAGCCTACAGACTTCAGAGTTCAGAAGGGCTAATTATTTGTTTGCAGTTTCTGAAAGAACTGGGGATGAGATATTTGTACCTCAGTAACATTTGAATAGTGTGTTTATTGCAGCGAAATTTGTTTCCCTTGAAATTCAGGTAGTGGATTTTTAAAGCGTTATATACTTAACGTGTTAATCAGTGGGTTTATAGTCTGGAGTTATTGTTTTAAAATACACATATCAAAGCATTTATCAACACTGTCTAGGAGGGTCATACCCATTTCTACTGGCAGCTATTTCTACTGGCAGCTAGATCAAGCCTGCAATTACCTATTAACAGAGAACTTAGCACAGTCTAATAATTATGCTTGTGTTTTCTTCCCCTTATGGCAAAATGGAATTACTATTAGCTTTCTAAAATCCAGAGAGTGCCGGGAGGATATTGTGTATAACAGAAATCATAGGTAATGTTTGTGGCAGAGGAACAAAATTAGCAGATGAGCCTTTGCTTGCCATAAACAACTCTTCATGAGGGTTTCCCAGGATCTTCCATCTTAGTGGAACATCATAAGCTCTGAACGACATGCTCAAGGGTGAGGCTGCAGCCATTTTACTGAGGGGAGGTAGGAGCTGATGAATCTGCAGTCTGAATGGTCAATCCTCTGAGATGAGTACCTGCTTACATGCCATAGTAAGTACTAAGTATTGCACTGTTTTCTGTGCAGGCAGATCTGCTTTGCAATGAGAAATGCATTGCACATGAAGAGGAGATGGAGCCTCTCTTGCTGGAACTCTGTCAAAGAAGCATTACATTTGTGAAAAGCTTGGTGTGATGTGATCTTTCCTCTTTAACTGTCAGGATGAGTGATGTCAATTTTGGGAAAAAAAGATTTTTGAGAGAGAGTCCTTTGATGTACCTGTTGGAGTGGGCCCAGAGGAGGCCACAAAAATGATCAAAGGACTGTAGCACCTCTCCTGTGAGGAATGGCTGAGAGAGTTGGGCTTGCTCAGCGTGAAGAAGAGAAGGCTCAGGGGAGATCTTAGAGCAACTTCCCTGTACCTAAAGATGGGCTTATAAGAAAGATGGGAAAAGACCTTTTAGTAGGATGAGGACGTGTTATGATACAACAAGGGATAATGGTTTTAAACTAAAGGAAGGGGATATTTAGATTGGTATAAGGAAGAATTTTTTTACAATTAGAGTGGTGAAACGCTAGAACAGGTTGCCAAGAAAGTTGTGGATGCCCCATCCCTGGAAATATTAAAGGTCAGGTTGTACAGGGCTCTGAGCAATCTGATCTAGTTGAAGATGTCCCTGCTCATTGCAGGGGCATTGGTCTGGATGACCTTTAGCATTCTCTTCTAACCTAAGCTACTCTATGAGAGCAGTCTGCAGAAGTAGTCATGTTCACTGAATAATGTTATTCTCACCAGATCACTGCTTTCCAGTGTTGCTTTTATTTCTTCAGAAACACACATCATTGGTGTTTTCCTAATATATCTTCTTACTAGCACCACAAAGCATGAAAATTCTGCAAAGCTACATTATTACAAGGCAGTGGCTTCTACGGCATAATTCAATATATTGCTAATTTACGTCTTCTGATCCTTCCCTGTTACTCATTCCCTTGCTCATTGAACAGAGGCAAAGATGAAAGACATTTACAAATAGCTCACATGAAAAATGCTGACCTGATGAGACTACAGTTACTAAGATCTCTGGAGCTGGTGTCTTCCTGTTAGCACTTGGCTTTCACATCAGAGATCATTCAATGGTGTTGCATCTGCCAGCTATTTCTGTATGGGGTTTCACCATTGTCTTACAACTGCAGTAGTACAGGGCGTGTTAGAGTAGACCAGTCCATGAAATTCTGACTAGTGTTTCACCTCATTCTCATAAAGTCTAGATGTTTCTGGTTAAAATTACAGTAACTTGTGTAATCCTTGGGAATGTTAGTGTGGGTCAGATCTTTTATATAAGTACCATTGAAAATGTGTAACCCTGCCTTAATCCTGGACATACTCATGAACAATGAAAAGTAATTAATAAAAATAAGAAGAAAGGACTAGTCTTAAATTAGTAGCTAATTCACCTGGCCTTGCCTCTGTGAAGTAATAGAAACAGTTTCTACCTTATGCAAGGCTTGGAGTAGCTTATTAGCTTGGAGCCACCAGTAGGAAGATTATTTCTGATTCAGATGAACAGGTTAAAATGTAATTACTACTTTATGCATAAAAAGAAAAAAAAGATCATTGAGCTTGAAATTTCAGTTGAGGTGTGAGTTTGTTCATCTTTGCAGATACAGGGGTCTATTACAGTCTGGCCCATCTTCCTGAGAGCTGGTTAAGAGCTCCAGAACAGTGCCAGGCTTGTAGGTTCCTCTGCTCAGTTTAGATGTAGCTTCTGCTATCACAGGCAATTCTGAAAGCTTTCTGCAGTTTTTAATTGAAACCTTTATTCACGATAAAACCAACAAACACACTATTTTCATAGATGGGCAATGGATTGTTTTCTTTTCCCCTTTTTACTTGCTTTCTCACCAAATTTTCAGAGCAATTCATTTTTTGTCATTGCATCCAGATAAGGAAACATAGAATACCGGAGGTGAAATTTTATATTTCTAGTTTCCAAACTGGAAATTCAGCTTTTAAACCAGTAGTGACATGCAGCTGGGGATATGTATAATACAGCTGAAGTCTTATGGAGCAGGTGGCCACATGCTGAACAATTGCCGTGGGAAGGTGTTTCAGAGGTGCATCAGTGTATGTACTGCGTCAGCTTGGCCAAGGTAGGACTGACTTGGAGGCTAGCTGAATTCTTGAAGACATTTTCCCATGTGCCCCAAAAGGGACAAAGAGCAGATCAGTCATTAGAACTGATGCTAACAGCAAAACCCTCACATGATTTGACAAGCTAGTCTGGCTTCATCCCTCCTTATGGCTCTAAGTGCACAAGTTTGCTTTCTGGGTCTTTCGCTGGTTGAGAGCAGGGGAGGTCCTGTCCTTTTCATTGCTTTGGGGGATTTACATTCAATTTTCCGTTAATTTTCTCCTCCCTGTTAATCTCATAAGAGAAGCTTAGAATGTTAAGTGAAGAGATAATTCTTGGTTCATGTATATGAGCAAGAAGAATTTCAATTTGCATGAAAATAGCTATCATCAGGTTAGACCTTTACATTTGGAAATCAGCTCTTTTCAGGTCTAGATTTCCTTCCATTGTTATGTGTTTCATTTAATGTGAACGGTGGATGTTTGGGGAGGGACAGAGGTTTGTTTGACTAATCAGATTCATTGGCAGGATTTAAGTTGGCACAGCATGGATCAGAGCAAGATGAGCAGAGACAGCTTATTTCTAATTAAAAGCATGCACATACACTTGTGCAATTGAAGTAAAAGTAAACCCTTTCTCAGGGTTGATTGCTTGTACCTGTCTACTTTGTATTAAACTCATGGTGAAGTGGGACCATCTCACCTTGCTTCAAGGTTTTTAAAGGCGAGAAGGAAAACCGAAACCTGAAATAAGTCAGTACAGTGTTGCCCTGTATGGCAACACCAGATGAAGATTTTACCAAGTGTTCTGGTTCCTTTCTTTCTTGCATAAATACGTGTCCCAGTCTTTTTTTTTTTCTTTCTTAATATTCTGCCAGTAGCAGTTATATAGAATGCATACAGCACAGGCTTCTGCATGAGGGCAGATGGATTATATAGTAGAATGTGTGTATTTTGGGCTACACTGATCTCATGTAGGCAGGATTACCTTTGAAAGTTTAATTGGCTGTCTCCTACTCTGAAATGGGAACTCTTTAGCTTTGAAAAAAAGCCAACTGAAATCGATCTCCTCTGCCAGGCCAGGGAGTGTCAGAGGTCCAGAGCAGGAGCTCATCACTGGAGTCCCAGAGGTGCTGAGGCCTCAAGTAGCCTTTGGAGGCCAGAGTGTGTTCCGCAGCACCTGAGAATTAAGGGCATAAGGCAGATGTGAAGGCACTAATTAACTGTGCTATCAATTCTCAGCCAGACAGCTATCTGCACAAAACATTTCTTAACTGTGTTAACTAAAACAAAGGTTTTGTGTATCTGGGAGTAAAAGCAGAGCAGATTGATATACAAGATAGGTCGGCAAAGTTTATCCCCTCGAAATCAGGGAGAAGAGTGTTAAGAAATCTAGAATTTTGCTGTAAGAGCCTGATGCTTTTCTCCGAGATAGTGAAGTCTAATGCTTTGCTACTAACAGGAGCTGTCATTGTTTTAGTATATGCTAGTATTTGTCTTTTACATTTAGAGTAAGTGTTGGGCTTCTTAAAGGATTCTTTTTCTCAACTAATAAGTTGTTCTGTTTGCAGTGTCCATCCTCAGTTTTGGCACATATATGCTTTGGCAGCTAACAACTTTTTTTGTTACTTTTATTTTATTTTTATTTTACCTATTGTATTTGTCCTGCTATGGCACAAGAATGATCTTCAGAAGAAATTATTTGCATTTGATGTATTCTTATCTCCCTGAATCTGCCCACAGTCCTGAAACAGAGCCATGGGGCAAAGGACCTAGTTTGAGAATATTTTGTTTGATAACTACATCTTCTTCAGATATTCTTCTCAAGGCCATAGCCCATGATTCTTTTCATCGCAACGTAGTACTATGGTTTGAAGCAAATATGAGATTAGTCTCACATTAAAAAAAGATCAGGAAGGGTGAAAGAAGAGGTTTTATTCTAAGTCTGGTTTTATTAGTCAAGGACATGGTAGTGAATAGGAATAAATACCTGAAGTTAGTGATGCCATCCATGCCAACAGGTTGTGAAGCCATGGCCCCATTCAAATGGTGACTCTGAAGCTGGCCCAAGATCTTTGTGGTATTTTATCTGATAACCTGAGCAGTAAGGCATATGCACTCAAGGCTAGAAAACTTAGGCAAGGAAGGGCCTTTCTCACACCTTGTGAGTGTATAATCCTGCTCCCAGCTGCACAGAGCTACATATGAGTGGAACAATTCTGGGGATTCCTGAAAGTGAGCATGGGATGCAGTGTAAGTATGACCACGCAGTATAAATGTATGGTCAGACTCAGCAGACATAATGTATATTTACAATTTCTTTTCTGTATATGACTTTTTAAAGAATTTTCTAGTTTTTCTTCTTTAGAGAACTGTCCGTCTAATTCAGGTCCCTGTCTGTATCTATGACAGCCTGGCTATACACAACACACAGAGCTCTGAGCAACAGAAAGTACCATGTAAAAAAACCCCATTTACCAGCTAGCATTGACAGAAGATTCAGTACTGAATGCTGCCATCTCACTCTTTGATACTGCTTTCAAGTTGCTAAATTGGTACTTTGCATCCAGTGGCATAGAGTGGAAATTTTGCTTAGGCAACATCATTGAAGTCAGAGGGGACTAGATCTGGACTTTGTATAGAGTAGGTGGGTCTGAACAGGGCTTATAGCTGCGCTTTCAAAATGTACTTAGAAACATGGGCTTTCATATGACTGGTTTTTTTTTTCTTTCATTATTCATTATATCTTGTTCATTTCTATATGTGGGATGTATTTAGGACCGGAATAAAACAGAAGTACTAGAAGGACTTTGTGAACTCATGAGACTTGTGATGTCATCTTGTGGTGGTTCAAAGAAATGCAAGAACAGCTTGTAGGTGATGATCCCTGCCTCTCTATTTTATGCTGAACTTTATTAGGTGCAAATCTTTTCCTCTTGATTCTTTTTTTGCACAATCCGAGTAGTTGTAGGCTGCCAGTAGCTGTTAAACCTGCTTACAGACCATTCTAGTAGTCAAGGTCTGAGGTGACTGCAGCAAGCAACGGATAGAAAGTCTCAGGCTGTTGGAATACCTGAGTGTATCAAAGTGCATCTGTTGTTTGAACCTATATAATGTCAGAGACAGAAGGCCCCTGACATACCACTGGTAATATAGACATACTGCTGTTATTTAGCCATTTTTTGTTAAAATCACTTGCTGTTTATCTTTAGCCTTCCCTGGCTGTTTCAGCCGGTTGCATCTCGGGTTTGAATGACACACAGGTACAGAGGAGGCAACTTCATCAAACGTTGTCTTTTCCCAGACAGAGAAATAATTTTAGACCATAATCTTTTCTGTGAAGCACAGAGCCTGTATACTGGGCACCTAGTGACAGGAGGGCAGCTGACCTGGCCCCACCAGCTCACAGGCGAAAATACTTGTCAGCTTATCAGTTTAGACAAAGCAGACTCAAAGAAGGAGGAATTCCTGGGGTTAAGTGATTTCCCGTTACAAGGAAGAGTGATACTGGGTACACCTATGTTCTGCCCTTTATTCTGTGTCCTCAAAGGGTGTTTGCCTCAGTTTGGCCAGCTGTTCTGGCCAAAGTGAACATCCCAGTAGTCAGTGCAGAGTGACAGCAGCAAAAAGTTGTTCCCTAAGCAGGGCTAAATCTTTGCTAACCATTGAACTAGGCAGAAAGCTATTGTATGTTGGAGTCATGCACAGCAGCTACACCAGGTATTACAGATTTGACTAGCATTGTATATAAATGTTAGTGATCACAACTTCTTTCTTTTGAACATGTGTTTTCTTTTGTCTGTTACTGAAGCAGCCTGGGAGACAGAGTGGCTGCTTAGACTTTTCAGTTATGTTTCTAATAACATTGCCTAATTGTAGTGAAACTATCAAGTCTATGCATGCTTGGACAAAAAAGCATCTGGAAGAGGGTGAACCCAACTCAGAAGGGCAGTGCCTGCCACTCTTCAAATGCTAGGTGAACAGGCTTGCTCAGATCTCTACTCCATTTCACAATTGTTTTCTGAGGAATGCTCTTTCAAGTTAAATGCTTTCTAATTACAGCCCTAAAAGTAACACACTTTCTTGTCCTATAATGAAAATAAGGCTGCTGTGATTTTTACCGGCTGGCAGATTTATAGCATTGATTGAGACAGATTTTAATAGCGCATGATCAAACATTAGCTCATGCAAATTGTCAGTGATTTCTGGAGTGCTATTTCATCATTAGTGAAGGGACAATCCATCTGGATGGTGATTAGTTCCAGCTCTGAGCTCTCGTTCATAGGTCAAGATGCTTGAGAGTTTCTTAACAACCAAAAAACAAGGGTGTTGTTATCTTTTTTGACAGGATGACTGCTGCTTGCTCCCCTCTAGCCAGTGAGACTTGCCATTCTGGAAATTATTTCATGTAATACCAGTACTCTACTTGTTCAACTCAGGTCAGTATAATTTACTTATTCTGCCTGACAAATGCTTATTTTGCAGTTCTGTGTTACAAGAAAGAGTTACATGAGCCACAAATACAATGCCAGAGATTTTACAAGACCAATTCTTGCAGTCACTTTTGTAATCTTTTTAAAGACAGCTGAACTCTTTAGCCAGTCAAGAGTATGACAATCATACAAAAAGCTGATTTCAGGTTCTGCTGCAGATTTCCTACATTTTGAACTCCAAAGGATATTCAGAGAGAGACTTCTGCTTTGTTCTGCCGTAAAAGTGAGGTGGAATCCCAGAGTATAACCTGATTTTCAATGCAGATTATATTTTACTGTGCCTAGGGAGGGGAGACTGAGGCTACATGAAACACTTTCCATCTGCAGATCAGATTTCAAATGAGGGTTGAATCTGGGTTGTGTATCCTTTTATGTACGTTTTGATTCAAGGTCATCTCTAAATACAAGCAGTATAGTGAAATTATTCAACAAATTTAATTTATGTATTGGTTTCTTAATTAATGAAAAAATTCATTAGAACTTTGTGAAGAAGTATTTCCTTGTTTTTCACTGTAAAGATAAGAGTAAAATACCTTCAGTTCCAGGTTTGTGGCCTTACTTCACAATACCTAATGCATTGTAGTTTTGCAATAGATAAAGAAAACTGGAAACTTGCATATTACTTGTAGATAAGTTTATTTCAACGTTTGTAAATCATAAGAAAACATAAGTAGACATTTATTTCTATGTGCATGCAGTTGTTGTCAAGATACATATATATAGAGACTTGTCAAGTCTACAGTGCAGTAAGTACAAATTTTAAGCAGCATGATGATGAAAACTTTTCTAGAAACAATGTTTGACCCTTCTTTCATTGCACTATGAGGTTTCTTTGGTACACATAGTTATAAGTAGTGCTTGTTTTTCATTAAGTTAAAAGCAACATTTCAAAGTGTGCCTAGTAGAAAGGAATTCTCAAAAAGGAAGCATCCATTAAAAAAATACCAAGAGCAGGCAGTCTCCTGAGTGATTTTTATGAAAAATATACTTTAAAAGCAAGGAAGTCAGCAAGTCAGCACTTTACCATGTGTAGATACTGCTGAAATACAAAAAAAAGTACATGAAACGTGAGGGAGTATATCTTTTGTTTTTTAAGGACACCTCTCATGACCTCTTGAACCTTGGCTAACCTTGGTTAAATTCTTACTTATCTATTTTACAGTTCCAAATACTAGCAGATGAAAAGGATGAAGAGCCTTGCTGAATTTGGTCCATGGCCTGAGGCAAAACCTCATTACTTTTTAAAAAGATGAAGTAAAAAACTCTTCTTTAAATTGGTTTCACAATCTTCATTGACAAATAGTTCTGTTGGGGAGGAGGAAAGAAAGAATAGAGGTAAAAGATGTACACAAGATACTTCAGTGTATTTTCAGTGACATTTAAGATACTAAAATGGATCAGAATGTATTCAAGGTATGGTAATTTCAGTTAAAAGACAGTAAAAATGAGTAAAATATTTCAGATTAAAGCAGCCTGAAATCCAGACTCTAGACCATTTATTAATGATTTCTAGTTGTGTAGGATATTAACATTTCTAAAGCACTTGTTTGCTCTATCTTTAGTCAATAGGTTAGTTTTAACATAAATTTAAATAGTTTCTCAATAAAAATCAGTTGAAATTGTTTATAGCTATAAGGACACAATCTCTGTCTCCCTGCTAAAACTGAGTTGACTGATAGAATCTTGCCTGAGCAAGGGAGAGTGTCCTGTTGATGACTCAGATATAAGCCAGCTTCATATTACAGCTGAAGAACAGAAACATGGAAAAATTCTTACCGGCAATGAGTAGAGGAGTACTGCTACAAACAAGAGTACAATCAGCAAGATGATAAGGCCCATAAAAAGCCATTTAAACCTGCGCCACACAATAAATTTCATTGTCTTGCAGGGATTTGTAAACCAAAGGAAGGAAGTATCTGGTCGGCTGTGTTTTGAGAGAAACAAATATTACACATACTATAAAACCAATAAATACTTATGCATGAAAGTATAGCACATGGAAACAGTCTGGTTTGGAGTTTGAAGAAAACATGGATAGTTTGGTAATATAAGACAGCAGCTTTGGTAAATGTGTGCCATTAACACTGAAAACATTTTGTGTTTTATCTTATGCTTGCAGAAGGAAACCAGTCTGGCTTTCATACATGAAGTTTTGCAAAGGATAATTGATGTCTAATAGATCCTTTACTGCATGCAGATTTATGTTAAGAACATCACAGTAGCTAGATATTATATATTTCTCAAACAACTGGGAGAAGAATATCTTACTTTGGTAGATCTAGTTTGGGGTTCATGTTGGGTTCATCTCTTCCTTTACCAGCTGGCCTTTCCTCAGCTTCTTTTTCATTGACAACTTCCAGTGTCATTTCAACTTTACCCTTCAGAAAACGTATGGCATGAGACATACATCTTATTGAAGCAGCACTATTAGTACTTGTTTGGTACTTATACAGCAGAGTTTGGGATCAGCTCATTGTATTCATCTGTGTGTTTTCCATTTCCTTCTCAAAATACACTTATTTCTGCACTGTGACAATGTCATAATGCAGTATCAGAAAATGACAAATAGAAAAAAAATAAAAATCACAGTACATAAAATCATTCTGCTAATTCATATTGTCTTCAGCAATACATTGTTTTTATCCAATATAGCAAAACAAAAACAATTCTTCTCTTCTTTCAAGAACAACCCAAGGATTGCCTCTTTTCCAAATGACTAAGCATCTCATTTATACTGCTGCGGCTGACAGATGTTTCTGAATATTTTTTCTCATTTATTAAGTTCCAGTAATAAAGTTCAAAGGAAAAAGCATCATAAAGAAGAAGCAGACACACTCGAAAGGCTTAGTATTCTAGCGAGTGATTATATTCTTCATAGGAAGGTTAAAATGCTATAGGTCTTCTGACTGTCATCATCATGAAGCTAGTCAGAGTTCTCAGAATATAAATTCTACTTGCTGCATACAAAAATCATAGAATAATACAATAGTTAGGGTTGGAAAGGACCTTAAGATGCTCTGCAGTTAAACTTTTTCTTCTGTAGTGTTTAATACATTTAGGTTGTCTTATGTTTCCCTAAGTACCAATGTGATGAATTCACTCACACATCGGCTGCTTTGGCGAGATAACATGACTCAACCTGATACCAGAGTCCTTGGAATCAAATGGAATTAAAACCAAAATAAATAAATGTAAGTATTGAACTCATACTTTAAAACAAACAAACAAATTGCTGATGAAGTAAAATTCCTAAACTTGTGCATGGAATGTTTTCTTTACTCCTCCTCCATCTAACCCCTGAAAGCTAATAGCTATGCAGGGGACTCTATACAGTCTTTCTCTGTAATTTGAAAAGAAAGGTAAGCACATTTAGGTACTTTTTAAAGAAAGAGATAATAATCATACCGCTAAAACACGGGAGCCATCCTTTTCAACATAACATGGCCACCATCCTTTCATGGATTTCTGTTCAAAGAGAGAGGCGATCCTGGGAGCCTTCTGAGAACTGTCTGCCTTGTATTCTGGAATCATGTCTATACTGCACTTCTCTGGAACTTTCGCTGGAATGATTGTTTTATGTAAATCAAGTTCCACAAAGCCTAGGAGATGGATAAAAAAATGAATGCTGCATAACAAAACCAACTACACAACAGAGTGGTTCAACATCAGCCTTTCCTATCTCCAAACACGTCATACAGGAAAAGCAATCAACATACTCATTACATTCTTGTTTGTCTAATGATGTTGTGAAATAGAGAAGTGAGACACATAAGGCTGTTTTTATGACCATCTTGCTAGTGTTCAAAATGCTGGTGGTGCTGAATTGGACCTAGCAAGCTCTTGGTCCCTTTTTAAATGCAAGATTACTTGATTTTTAATAGTTTTTTTTTTTTTTTCCCCACACATCTAAACAGTAGATACTCAAATACAGCAAGGTATTACTAATGTAATTTCTGATGGCCAAATGCATGATTTAGCTGACTTTAAAAAGGGTTATAAATCAATTAGTTGGTTTCAGATTTCAAGGCCTATATGGTTTGCATGTAGGCTAAGGACTTTGGAGCTGTCTCAATACAGGGCAAAGAATCTTCTGCAGAGCAGTATTTCTACAAAAACTTATTAATAATGGTGTGAAGTAGAATTAATAATTGCATGAAGTAGATTGCTTAACCTAAATTACAGCCTTATATAAATACTCTTACTTAAAATTGAAGCATACTTATTTTAAGTAATTCTATTTAAAGAAAGAAGCAAAGTAATTTTCATGCACATTATAGTTTCATGGTTTTTGTGATAGGGTTTACCTGAATGAGAATATCTTGGTACCTACCTGTGAGTAGATCTTTACTGAGAGAATAGTCATGCATTCATTCATGAGCACAAGTAGCCCTCCACCACAAGGGAAAAGAGGAGGGTATTTAAATGCTCAGTGGCACGCTTTGTAAACACAATCCTTATGTGACAACTGAAAATGACTTTGAGACAATATTTTTTTTCTTTGAATTCTTACCCAGATAGTCATCCAAGGAGAAATTGTCATTATCCCATATTTGAATGGAAGAGCTTTGTGATAGCCTACAAGAAATTAAGCAACAACACATTAAAGGATGTAAGTAAGAGGTCATTCTGCATTAGCCTATATCTTGTATTCATTATCAGCCTAATTCTGCCACAATAGAAACATTTAGGACCTTTATTATAGGCTTACACAGTTGCACAGGAGGACCAGCATACTTTCTGCAGCATCACCCTCAGTCTTCTGCTCAAGTTCTTAATAAAATTCTATATGGGAATTCTCATTCTCTTGTCACTAGTTTCATCATTGTTTCAAAATACCTATACGCAAACAATATAACTTTAAACTAATTTCAGTAGAGCAAGTGGTCTACTAAACTATTTGATGAATTCTTAGTTTCATAGTTCTAGCTACTCAACATATTGACTAGCAATAATGTTATTTTTTGATGTGCAACCTTAACAAACAAGTTTTACTTTAATGCACCTGTCAAGTCAATAAACTTCTTTCATAAAAGGAGTCTTCCTAGGATGTACTCACAAAAGAGTATGATAATGATTTAGCTTTCTTTTTAAGAGCTTTTGTAACAGAAGCAGTGCTGCAGGTACCTGTAGATAAGGTCTTGAAATGTAATTCAAACAACCATAATTAGTGACAGGAAGCTGCACAATTTAATCACAGAAGGAATCAACTTGGCCAGCACAGCAATGTTAACTGCTGTTAAGAGAGTTTAAAAAAAAAAAGAAATAGTATCTGCAATATTGGCTTTCAGTAAAACCGCAGATAATTTTTGTATTGGTATATCATTACTAAACTACTTCTGAATATCTGTGCTAAAGCATGAAATGTATGTCTTTCTCTTAAAGGTCAAGTTTCTCATTCCTACTGAAAATACGTGTCTTGATAATGAAAAATAGGAGGAACAAAGCTTCACTTACAAGCAGCAAAGGCACCTCTTGAAAAGAGAAAGGCACGCAAACTCAGCAGCGTACCCTAGTCTACTTTGAGCTTGCAGCATAACATAATTCTGAAGGACAACAAATCCCAATGAGTTTTCAAGCACCCTCAGCAGGCTGGTGACTATGGGCAGATGTGATAGATTTTACCTCATCCCTTGCGGTCTTTAAATAAAGGTTCAAGTCTTTATAAAAAAATCTATGCAAGACAGCAACTTGACACAAAGATGAATATATGGAATTCCCAGGGTCATTTAACTTCCTAAGTTTGTCTCCATGCAACTGTTCTCAGAAACTTCTTTACGTACACATTTCTAACACCTCACCGTCAGTCTCCCACAAGGGTACATTAGAAGGTACTTCAGCAGGTTGCTTGGACAACAGAAAGATGTAACAAGCCCTTCTTTATTCTATTAGACTGCTATAAAAAAGTATAAATCTCATCATTGACCTCAAAGCTTTAACTCTATGCAAGCTGAGGAAGTAAAACTCTAACTATACTTATCTTGACAGTGTGCAAAAATATGTATATGTGACAGCCACATGATCCTAGTAGTTACCATGTGTTCTGCTCCCACAGTATTAATATATAATGAAAAGAATACTCTGCTTTATAGATTTTCAGACCACAACTAAGTGCTCTAATGCATACCAAGGATGTTTCACTCTTTCTTATTCTCTCCTTTTTTCAGTTACATTATGCTAACCTCTGCAAAGTGTTTGACTTGATTGTTGGGCTTTTCACGTTGAAGTTGTTGACAGGAGAATGGAATATTCTATGTTGTATTTTTAATCCCTATTCAAATATACATCTTGCTGGCTTTCACCCTGTCAAATTAATCCTTTGGAAGTATCAAAAAATAGCAGTGAGGTATAAAACTACAACTGCTTAATATGGGACAGAGCTCAAACATGCCAAGCATTATCACCAAAGGTTTGTCTCTCCCTGAGAATAGGGAAAGAATTCCTTTGGTATTTTTGTTTGTCATTTTAAATTGAAAGCTGTCTAAATGGTAAGGTGAAATAGCTTTGCAAATGAAGCAGCCTGCTTTTGTACTTTCTAGGATCAAGTGGGGTTTTTTGTTTGCTTTCTTTTGTTGTATTTTTTTACTTACTTCACAGCTACTGCTCTCTAAGATTATAATTATAAACTTTATAGAGCCTAATATTCCTTTCTCTCCCCTTTTACTACCTCTCACTCATGTTCTGAAACTTTCATAGCCATCTTATTATAAGAGAGATGACAATAAAAAGCCTTTGAAAAAGCTAGCA
>JAOEHX010021777.1:0-13038 GCA_025448015.1 Bolborhynchus lineola | reverse complement strand
TAATTACAGGAGTATGCTGCACTTCTACTTTGGTGCAGTCCCTGTGCTCTTAAATCCACCAGCTCAGAACTGTGCAATTACATGTGGAAATGGAAACACAGATAATCAAAGGCTTCAGGAGTTACACAGAATAAATATAAGATCTGAATGGGTTACATGGAGGCTTTGGAGCGACTGGACAAGAGTGCTAGCTAGCTCTTGTTGGTTTAGAATCTTATTTTGTTAAGACAATGCACCAATGACAAGCAACAAAAATGCCTTTTTCAGAATTCAAGATTTCTATGACCTCGTAGGCTGAAAGAAAAGATGTCTTCATATTTGGCTTCTGTGGACTATTCATGCAGAAGTGAGGAACAGTGCATCTGATTTTGTGACACTAGTCTGGCCAGTGAGAACAATAAATGAATGACACAACTTCATAAAACAAATGATTTTCTGACTGGGATAAAACCACTTATTCATACACTGTGAGAAAGAAAAATTAAGAGCTATGATGGCTCAGTCTCTAAAAGCCTCCTAGTTTGGGAAAAACTTTTAAATATTTATTTTACTAACCTAGATGGGAGCACTTTAGCTAGTCCAGTGTTTAAAGTTATGCCTGTATTGTACATTTTAGAGTTCTGTAAAGAGCAACCTGAAACAGAGGTAAATGAATAAGCCAGGTACTAGAAAAAAATCTGTTTTCTAATAGTAAGGAATTTGACAAGCTCTAATTTATCTCATTTAAGAAAACACTGCATTTGAATCCCTTGCTTTTTCTTTCCTGCTTTTACATTTTAAATCACCAGGTAGGATACAGTGAAATTAATGGGTTATTAAGGCGTAATTTTGTTGGTTGTGATGCTGCTCTGGGTGAGTATTCAGTAAGAAACCCCTGGATCCCATTCTGCTGGCTTCTTGCTTCTGCTTTGCTGATCTGAGCTGAGATACACTTGCTGTAATATGACATGAGGTTGAGCACTGTATTTCTAGTGACAAACTTCAAGTTCTCCCTGCTCTTGGTGGCATTGACTTGAATTTTGCAGAGAGGATATTGCAGACAGGCACAGCAGTAAGGATTTTTAATCCTTTTCATAACAAAACTCAATGAAAACCTTCAGCAACTCAACATACCATGTCTGCTGGGCTTTGTGCAGTAGTCGCTTTCTTATTTCTGCTGAGAAGCAGTTCTTAAACTGAGTGCAAACCAGCAGGAATGGCTGTAGAAAAGATGTGATGCTTTCCACTGTATTACTTGAGCTGTTTCCCAGTTTACTTCTTGGTATCTCCAGTGGCATGGAGACAAAGCACAGAGCCTATTCACATGAAAAGGAGGAAACAGGGTTGATTTGGATCCAGCCAAATGGATCAGGGAAACTGGAAATAAGAACACCTGACAGATCCAGGGGTTTCTGGATGGAATGTAGCCTTTAAAAGTCCCAAGAGAATAGCAAGTTGTCTTTCAGTGACATGTCTTTCAATGAGTCCTCTCATTTTCACATTGTTCTTTAGTATGAAATGTTCAGCAGAGATTCCACCTGCCTGTTTCACAAGTAGGTCACCATGTGATGACTGCATTAAAATTGGCCTTTCCTAAATCCTCTCTCTCAGTGTAATCCTTCCTGTACCTCTCAGTTTTCCTATGTTCTAATGCTGCATTATGGAGAAAATGTTGGGTCTTTTTTCAGATTATTTCCAAACTTTCACCCACAATGGAGCTGTTTTGGTTTTGTCTTGGATCATGTTTCTTCCCCCAAAGCTTCTGAAGATAGATACAATGCCACAAGGGAAAGATCAAAGACTTTTTTATGCTTGTGCACAATTCTGTGTCTTTCTGGGGTGAAAAAAAAGATTAAAAAAATTGTTTTGGGCTTCTGAAAGTGTCTTAAAGAATATATTCAGAATATTTAAATGTATATGGTAATCTAATTCTCAACCCTAACATCCAGTCCATTTTCAATGTGGCCTATCACTTCTAGCTTGACATTGCTGAAAACCTGATTAAAGCCAGCTCTCCTATGCATACTTTACCTCTGTGACCTATGAGTAGCTTGAAACCATTTGAACTCTGTCTAAATTGGATCCCCCTGGTTGTAAGTGTTACTGCATGTCAGTTCTATGTCAGTTGGATGGAAATCTTGCTGCAGAGGATGAAAGTTCGCAGCTCAGTATTAATCTGCTGGGCAAACTACATCTAATGCCTTCAGTTTTCTTGAAATACAGCTTCTGATGACCTCTGACAGGTAAAATACAATATAGGATTTTCTAGTATTCATTTTTAGTGTGGATATTTAAAGTATAGCAAGTATCACCCTTCTGCATCATATAAATGCTATGAGACACAAATTAAGAATAGTGACAAATGGGTTATTGGACATGGAGTTAATAACACATGTCTAGGTCCACTACTTCACAACTGTCTTGTTTTCAAAACAGAAAATGCAAGTCCTGGCTCCAGTAAGGGAGACTGTGCACTGATGAACTGCCGGCTGGGATTCTCCTCATATCTGTTGGATGAGACTTCTTCAAAATAGTATGTGAAGAGGAGTTTAAAAATTTTAATTCCTGCACTGCTTCTGGAGTGGGCAGCATAAATCACTGAGTGCTGGTGGAGTCTGCCTTTAGCTCACAAATAAGAACTTCAGCACCTGCTGCTGTTTGAAAGAGAATCTGCATAGAGCTGTGCAGCTTAGATGACACCCTTATCAACATTCTCTGTTACAAAGTGATATCTTTGCTCTGTCAGTGTTAAGCTGCAAGTAAATCATATTTGGGTTTGCTTTTGAAGGGACCTATTTGTATATAAAATTCCAAGTTAAAAAAAGAAAATAAAAGAAGGCTGATAGGTGCAGGTTTGTAACTGCAATGTCAACTCCCTTCTGCTTAAAAGGAAAAACATGCCTCTTTCAATGGGAGCAAGTCTGACTTTGAAATATACAGTAAATGTCTGAAGGGCAAATGAACCTGTGTATCTGGAAATAGTGGGATTTTTTAGGAGGAAAGAAATCTGAGATTAAGCTCTGGTTTGTGATGGGGTGATGGTGATGCTGGGAGGGATGGTTTTTAGGCACCAGCTATGAATCAAGTTCCTCTTTCTTGAAACCATGCTCCCATCCTGCTGAGGAGAACTGGAACAGTATGCTTGTGCTCTCAGCCTGGATGATGCCTTTGGCTCCTTGAGAAGCCTGTGCTTCAGCCCTGTGTTTAAAAGGGAAACTTTAATCTATAAAGGGTGTACCCAGTAGATAGTATCTTTTGGGCCCTTCCAACTCCTCTTGCTTTATAATGACAGACTGTGGTTGTAAAACATTGCCATTTGATAAGTCAGATATAATATCTCATCTGGTCACTCTCATCCTGCTGTTCCTCTTAGGGAAGTACAAAACAATAGTAATAACTCAGTATTGGTACGGCTAGAGGTATTTTGACAGTGGCTATTGGATCAGTTCTTGGACAGCTTAGGAGCGTATTTTCCTGTTGTTTCTATTTTTAAATGAGACTTCCCATAAGAAGACTTGTAAAATCCTGAGAACCTCTTTTCCTGTGAGTCACATGAAGAAAATAACGTTTTTGATTACAACATGTGCAGAGCTCAGAGTCTAAAACAGTGGAGTTCTCTTCCATCAGAGCTCTCACACCTGCTATCAAGAGATAGATATCAGAAGTCAGTGGAGCTCCTTGTGAGTGCAGTATTTGGGTCATGCTGATCTCTGTGAGACCACAGGTCATTCAGCAGCAATGCCAAAGAATTCTTCTATCATAGACATGCTGTACGTACAGCACATATTATATTATTATTATTAAATTATACACATCCTAATCTAAATGTCGAATAACAGCACAGGGTCTCTTACAATGATGGAAGAAGAACAAAGTAGTGGGGGGAAAAGAAAAGGAAATTAAGCAGCTTGCAGACTATGGCAATTGTGTGTCTTGTGGGCTTTAATCATTGATTTTTGCTTTGTTAATTTGGCAGTATTGAATGTAGGTAACTGTAGCATTCCGATCCACAAATATGTGGAAAAGAACAGACTGATGAAAATCCATCAGGAGATAAGTGAACATTTCAAAGTAACATGAGTGTGCATAGTCAGATTCTGAACTGAAAAAATTAAAGCTGGACTGACAGCAGTGACTTCTTCCTTTACTGTTCATTGGCTCACACTAGTCATTTTAAGAGAGACTCTCAGGTATGAAGAAGTAGCTCAGCTTTTGTAGAACTCCCATGTGTGTTAAATTTTGGTTTTAAGCTTACTATGTGCTTTATGACAGGCTAAACTTGAAAGAATAAAGAGAAACAAATAACAGTGGATGAAATGCTATGGTTTCTTTTTTTTCTTCATATGAAGTATATGGAATAGCTGGCTAAAAACCATATATTTTTTTAAAAAAAGCTTATATATCAACAGCTAATCTCTCATCTTAAATATAAGGGTCTGATCTCAAGGTGGGGCAGAACATCTGCTCTTTTCAATTTCATTAATTTAGCTAGAAGTGAAGCCAAGGATTTCAGTGGGATGACAGTGATTCTGTACCTTCTGCTCTCTGACCCAACGGAAATACAGCCTTTAGTCTGAAGCTTGGGCAGAAGTTTAAATATACATTTGTCCAGGTTTATTCTAGATTGTGACCTCCTTAAGGTTAACAGCCTGTTCTAAATGGGAAGGAGTCATTGTCAGACTATTAGTTTATCTTGCACCTGGGTAGAGACATCAGCTAATCTGGGGCAGCTTTGTGAATGGGGTTTGTTTTAGAAGCTATAGAGTTTTGTAGGCTTGGTCCCATCCTGGATAAACCACAGAGTTTGTGCACAACTTAGATCTGAACTCCTAATTTTTCCTTTGTCTTTTGCATTGTCATTTTTATATTTTTATATTTTTTTTCCCTTTCCACTTCTCTTTTCTAGAGGTGAAACATCTCAGTGGATGGGTCACTGTGAAAATGAGGGTGCTGCAAACAGACACTGTGACTCCACTTCTCCCACCTACTGTCAAAGGCTGTGCTGCATGAAGATGGGAACACACAGCAGGAATCCACTCTAGGCAGACAGAAAGGTACCCTAGTTAAATTTTAACTGAGATTTATAAATGGATTTTATAAACTGGTTTTCCTTTAGAAGGTATTTTTTTACAATAAGATCCAGTTTTTAATTCAGAGTAATAGCATCACTAAAGATAGAACTGTGATCAACATGTCTAGGGGAGGAGGGGGGAAATTGACAGAAAGCTCCTCACATGCACAGTTTGGGTTAACAGTAACTGACAGAGAAAATGACTTTTTAACACATAGGTTTTCAGATCATGTCCTGGGAAAAGATGGTATCAAAACCCATGGAAATCATGCCTAGATTAGTTTAGAAACTTGAAAGTATTACCAGAAAATCCTTTCAAGGCTCCACTTAGTTTCTACTAAGCCCTCTATATGTATATTCCCTAGAAGAAAGAAGTCTTCTAGATACTTGGTAGCACAACTTTCTAATTAGACTTATTGATAATTAATCTGGATAAATCCATGTGCAGGAACTTCTCATTACCATCTGCTTAAAGAATGATATAGGACCTTTGAGAGATGTTTGTTCATAGATATTTTCCCTACCATGCTTTCTGCTATGTGCGTGTCATGGTGAGACTGTGTATAATTTAGTTAAATTTCCAAATCAGACTACATGTTAGAGAAACTCATGTTTGGTATCCACTGCTTCATTTTGATGATTGCCTTTTGTACAGGAAAATGTTGATGCAACTGCAATAAATGTTCTGACAGAAATATTTTCATTTACAAGAGCACACTTTCTGCCATTTCTGGGTCTTTTTGCTCCGTTGTTTGTTTTTTGGTTTTGTTGTTTGTTTGGGTTTTTTTTGTTACTTCTCAGTTCTTGTTCAGCTCCACAAGCCCACGGCTAAGTGGCAGAAAGAGTAACTTATAGCTTGAAGTCCATAATCTGCATTCCCTTGGCATTAGGTGTAACACTCGCATGAAAATCAGAGCCCCTGCTCCAATTTTTCCAGCTGTCTCTGCCTCCCTGTGATCTTTTAGTACAAATTTTCTGGCAAGTCTTTTAATGTGTAAGCTTATATCCCTTTCTTGAGCACAGAAGCACATGTTGCTACCTCAAAACATGGTACAACTGAATAGAATCATTGTTCTTTTCAGTAATTTGAGTATGTTTACTGATGTAGGCAAACCCTCAAAACATACAGTGTCTTCTGCCTTTGTCTTCTTGCTTTCAGATTTCTGTGTAAGTTTGTTTTGTTTTCATTCAAAACGCACAAATAAAGCAATATCACTATCTTTTCACTGCCATCTTCAGGTCTTATTTATAGAGTACTTTTACAGCTTCAGGAATTGTTAACTTTTAGGCAATAAATGTCATTTTACTTCTGAGGTTACATTTGTTTTATTTTCCTTAGAAATATTATTGCTTTAAAACTGTAATATGTTTTCTATGTTGTTCTTTCTCTATTGGCCCAAGAGACTTGAGCTATAAATAGGATTTGCATGGACCACAGTGATCTTATGCTGCACATGGTTGCGGGTAGAGAGGCAAGAGTTCCAGAGCCAAACATGTGGTATTCTATTGGAAGAGCTTGTGCCAAGATTTTGGCTTGAACAGTTTGGAGGAGACATGATGTCACTGTCTCTGTCAAGTGAATTTGAACAGGGAAGGTGTACTGTATTTTGTGCATGTTTCAGAACTAACAATTAAAATGATATCTTGTGTGCTTCCTTAATCTGTGTATTTACTCTCTGGTTTCACAGTCCTTGCCCTGCATTTCTCGTGCCGTAGTGGTATTTCTGTTTCATTATTTTTCAAGCAGAGTTTGATGACACTGATTTAGCAGTTTCTTACAGTTCACTGCTTCAGTTTTCATCAAATTATACTTCTAGTTATACTAGACGCTTTCATCATCAATTTCCATATGCCTCAAAGACATGCACGGACCAGTTTGCCAACACTGAACACAAATGCTATGCAATAACTGTAATACATGATTTTCTTTCCTAGGGTGTCTGAGACAAAGAGTGTAGAATTTCTCAGTTCTTAGCAAGTGTTTTCAGCCTGAATGCATTAAAAATATAGACAGTAACTGTTATGGAATATTGATTTTAAACATCCAGTCAAGGGATAAAAATTATCATTAACCAGAGATTATACTATAAGACCTTATCTAGTTCTTTCCAGAAGCCTGTCTTTCATCAGACAGCACTGCATATGAATGTGAGCTTTGCTCTTTCATCACAGAATGGGAGGATTCATAGGCATCCCAAACTATATTTTCTGTTCAGCAGAGTCTGATAACTATGATAGTTAGCACATAATAAAGATTTTGGCTTCAGACTCTAGGTTTTAACTGTTCCTTCAGATCAGCAGTGTTACTGGGGACATTCAAAGTGACTACACTCCTGAGAATGACTATGAAAATCTTTTCCTTCCTTTAGGGAGTCTTATTCTTAACTTCATGCCAGATTGGAAAGATCTCCATGTTGGAATGCCTGACCCCTTAAAAGGCTTTCCATTGTGTTCATGCTACAATTCCCAATAATTTTCTATAAAGAGACACACTCCTGACCCAAAGGTAATCTGGAGTCCATAAATTGGAACTAGACGTAGATGTGCTGAAGACCATGTCAGAAGTGTGAGGTAAGTTGTGCAAGGCACGAAGTGAAGCTTTATTTGTTTAGATATAAAGAGGTTAACTCTGAGTAACTGTTGACAGCAGTCACCCTCATTATTATTATGCCATTAAATCTGTAGTCTTAAATCTTCAAGATAACATAGGAGTAACTATTTTCTGTTCAACACCACCATGTAAATTGCTTTACTTGCACTCTGAGCTAGGATCTATTTCAGTTTTGCAATTTGCTTTCCATACGGATTTTTCTCAGTGCAATAGGGACCTTCCCTTAGGAACAGAGAATATTTTTCTCTGTCTGCAAGAATTTCAGTTCATGGTGTCTGCCATTTGCAGAATGCTCTCAGTGTGATATAAAACCACTTCACTGAATTGTCTCTCTAATGTTGGAAGGACATGGGTAGAGGGAGAGTGTAGAAAGGAAGCTGTCTGATATCACTGTGACTGCTCAAAACTCACAGGGACACAGTTCATCTTACATCCAGGAACAGAATAGTAGTGTGGACAGTGTCTGCCACAGGATAAGATAATCTATGTGATGAAGAGGGAAGGGAGCTGTTGAATAAGTTAAAGGTCAAGAGGGCTTTGTGATACTCCTTACTGTTTCACTAAATGCCTGTTTCCTGACAGAACTTCAAGCTTTGGACTTATTTGGTGCAATGAGCTTCCAGCGCCTGAACTGCAGCTGAATTAAACTGATGGTTTTCTCATACACTGGCTTTGACTTGATGCAGCATAAGCCACTTAAGTGATAAAACAATCACTTGAGGAAAAAAGGCATCCACCTTCTCCTACACAGGTAAATTGATATGCAATAAATAGGATGTTTGAACTCTTCACACTACTCCCATGGATGTGTATTCCCTGCCAGAGCTCACTGGCCAGAAGGTGACCACCAAAAACCTTTCCTTGTAGTGTGCCCTGGACTACAATATGCCTTTGCAATAACTGCTGTGCACCAAACAGTACTTGCATCTTTATGTACATACAAAACTGAAGTCACTGTGTGCTCTGTTATGAAGGAATAACATGACCCTCACATCCTTCTCAATTTTGAAAAAAGAATGTTTGATGGAATGTTCAAACCAAAACTAAATAATAGGAATGGCTTCTTCGCTAGGTACCTTGACTAGCAGTTGCACTGGGAAGTTTTAGAAGGACAAACGATTCACCTACAGCTTTTTAGCACCACTTTTTTATTCTTACAGAGGGCAAGTAGGAAAGTTCCAATCAGATATTTAATTTAGTTTAATAGGGGAAAGGCAGCAGACAACCATTATCCTGTGACAATGTTCTAGTCCATCAAATATAAAAAGAGTGCCCAGAGGGCAACTAGTGATATTTCTTTCAGTAGTCCTATCTGATGCTCCATCAGCATTCTAATGAGGTGTTCCTCTCTGTCTGCAGATTCTGACAGAAAGCTCATGTTCCTTTTGAGAACTGTCTTTTTTCTCCAAAAGCTGAGGCTTCCATGGAGAGGTCATGAATTCTACCTGAAGATGGAATGTTTGCTGGGGTGTTGAACAGTGCATGGGCTCAGGTTTAAGAGAGGAGAAGTCAGATGAAAATTCCTAAGGGTAGAGATTACAAAAATCAAAAGCCAAGAGGCAGTATTTTATCATTTAAATTCAGTTTTTAGGATTTAATTAGCTGCTAATTTTCAAAATTGGAATCCTGTTTTTTCTCAGTTTGTTCTTTATAGCTAATAGTATGTTTTCCTGTGGTTTCCCCGTTGTTGGCCGGCATGCATACTATATGCTCTATGACTTATGGGCTAAAAACGGGGGAAGAGAGCAATGGCGAACCTTTAATCTATCCAACTATATTCTGCAAATTTGAAATGTAGTATCTGTTCAGTGGGGCATGAAGCCTAAACGAGTTTTCTCCTGTTGCCTTCTGCTCCACAGTTACTGAAGAATTTCTGCTTGGATGAGGGGAATAAGCTCATTAAGATACAGTTTCTGGCAGAATCACAGTGGTGTTTATCGAAATATGATAAGTCCAGTGCTTTTCTGTGTGGAGTGCAACTGCCCGCTGGATCAAACTCTACTTTGTTAAAATGTTAACAAATCAAAATAGGTATTGCCCAGTACTGTACCAGCATGCCCCAGTCTCTGCAGGCTCAAATGCTATATCCAAACTAAAAGATAGTGTGAAACATTGGATTCACTTTCTCTGAAACTGCAGCATGCCCTGTGCTGGTCCTGGTCCCGGTCCCGTGCTGCAGGCTGTGGCACTAGCTGCTGTGCCAGCATAAGCATTCAAGAGACTGCTGCAGAGCAGACTGGAGAAGTGATATGCCTTCTAAACCCTTTTTTGCCTTTTTGGAGGGAGACTGTTTGAAAAACCTAATTTGTTCTTCTTGTGATTTGCATCCCTGAAGTATGGGAGCAGAAGTAAGTGGCAGAGGAGCGGGGCTGGTGTGGAAACACCTTTGAAGTATCATTGTTGATCGTCTTATCCAGCGAGATGTGGCCCTGTAATCAGGTCTTCCCTCCTTTGGTCAGGTGACAGAATATGCTTGAGCTTATTCTGAGAGTACTCTCAACAAGAAACATGCAGCAAATTGTGGAGCACAGTCATGTGCTGCATGACATGGTACATCCTGACGAGATAGAATCTGCATCAGGGCAGTACTATGACCACAGACCAATGTTATGATCCACAGTTTGAAAGGGGTTTCCAGATGTTTTTTTTTCAATCCCTTTTTGTATAAAAGATCACTCAAGAACCCCCTCACTATTTAAGGAGTAAGTTCTCAGAGTGAAATTTAAATAATACTTTCTTGTATTGCTTCACAGATACTTAGAGAGACTATTCCAAAAGTAAAAAGAGAAGTGAGATGGGTGTCCATGATACGTTCAGGACTCCCATGCATGTGTCTCAGAGGTTGTTACCACTGCCTTGTGCTAGGAAGTGTATTAGAAATGGTATAACAGATCGTGAAGAATCTGTGTGCTTTCCATGATACTGTAGTGCTCTATAATTTTTAATGTGCATCTGCTGTGTCTGTATCTTTGATGATACTTACTTTGGATTTCTAAAAGTGAAAAAAAACCCACAAAATCCAGCAAAAACTCTGAACGTGACTCAGGTTTCATGTATAACCTACGTTTTTTAGCAGTAAGAATAGGAAGCGTTAAAGTAAACAAAGGCTGCTTGTTCACTGTTTTGAATTTCGCCCAACTAGAAAAATCAGTCCTGTGACACTCATCATAAACAGCTTGTTTACTTTTTAGTTTTCAGATTTATCCCTGAGATCCTCTTGTCAAGTGTGTATTTATAAATACGTGTTCCAGCCAAAATAAAGACCTTTCCTCTTGCTGTACTCAGACTTGCATTTTGATGCTGCTCTTGTGAATTAGAGAAGAAGGGTAACAAAATGCAATTCTCTTCCAGAGAAAAGCCTCTAATCAATTTAAGGAAAATATTTTTCCTTCTTTTAGCAACTCCAGGGGTAAAACATTTCTAAAGTGGGTACGTCTTTGGAAAGTGTACTATTCTGGGGGAAAGGTAAAACAACTAGTTTGTAAAGAGGAAGAGTTTTGTTCTGTGCTCCTGACAGAAAATCCTTCAGAGTTTGTCAAGTCATACATTAAAAACGGTGCTCCCAATGGTTGTATTACAGCTTGATGTTGCTGCTGGACATTAAGTATTGCGACAAAGATGTGATTTGAGAATCAGGTCCCACTCTGGGTTCATATAAGCAAACAGCAGGTACCCCTAAATTTCAGGCCATGTACCTCACTTTATATAAGGACTACTGAATTAGGTAAACGTTTATTTCAGTACCAGGGCACTGGGACACTGGGGTAGTGTCTGATTTGCGTCTCACCACACAAGGTATTGGACAGAAGGTCTTTGAGCTTTCTAATTTCCAGTCCAGCCACTCACACAGGCTTCTACCCTCTTGCTTCCTCTGTGCTAGCAGCTTATTTTTGTAGTGCTGGGGGTTCTAGATGTGTAAAGACATCAGTACAGGAGACATCCTTCCTGACCACACCAGGCTGCTTTTCCCCAGCTGTCACTGGATCAGTTTTCCCAGTGGGCTTCCCTGTTCTCACACAACGGCTGAATGCTGGGTTGCTTGTTTTACAGCTGTGTCAGAGTAAGTCAGCAAAACCTATTTGTGAAACTGCAGTCTCAGACTTCATTCCAGGCAAAGATTTCCCTGGAAATATTGCTTTGATTCAGTGTGGAGGACAACTCATCTGTGGGCCTTTTTGTCTGAAACAGGAATTTTCCTTTGGTGGTTCACAGTGCTTACTTCTATTGAAAGGGAAAATTGCAATAGCAAGAACACCCCCCTCAAAAAAAAAACCAAACCAACAAACCCAAAACAACAGTCATAAAAGGTGTAATACCAAATTTTGAAAAACTTAAACCATTTAGTCTTTTTTCAGGTTGATTTTTCTTAGTTTGCCATGCTTCTAAATAGGACAATCCATCCTAGTGGGTTTCTCCCTGGCAATACTGGGGAACCTTACTGTTTTCAACAACAAAGAAAAACCTGCCTAGTTACCATGCAGAGCCTAAGGTTGGCCTGAGTCAAAATCGCTTATTTAAAATATCTAGGACACTACTTACTCTTAGGGGCCTGTTAGGAGCTTTTATTTTCAGTCAACCTGATTAGTATGAATTATTCGGATTTTTTTCCCTTTTTATTTTCCTCCCAATGGTAAGTGTGACTGTGGAAGTCCCCCCATTCAGTTCGCTGTCTTGAAAGTAAAGGAACAAACACCCCTCATCTTTGCTACTGTTGTGGCTGTTGACACAATTGCTGTGGATTGTGAAACAAAAATGACAAAAAGAAGTAGACACCAGCAACCTCCCCGATTCTTCCTCTCCATATATAAAGCCTTAATTGCCCTAAGACAACGTTCAGCCTCAAAGGCGAACCTCGACAGTAGCGTTTCTTTATGTTTCTCCCGGTTGCTGAGGTGAGGTTATCTACATAAGGAGCAGAGCACGGTGAAAGGTGCGGGACGATGTGAAAACCTGCTTGGAGGGTTTATTTTTCTAAATAGTTATTTTTTATTTAGTGTATTGTGTATTTTGGCAGAGGAAGAGCTGAGCAGCACTGCGCGGTGAGGAGCCGGCCGTGGGTACCGGGTGCGAGCCCGGGGATGGAGGGAGGAAGACAAGGAAGGAGAGGAGGTCTCGGCCCGGCCCTCCCCGCGGCCTCGGGGCTGTGGCAGCCGGTTCCCCGCCCTGACCCCGGTCGGGCTCCCGCCGGCCTCTCCACTGAGGCTGTGCCGCACTTGGGAAATGCAGCAGCGATTCCTCCCTCCCTGCCCGGGGGGGTGAAGTGAGAGGCGGCGGGAGGAGCTGTGTGTGGTGTGTGTGTGTATGCGAGCAGCGCTCCGTGGCCGCCGCGTTTCCTGGTGCCTGCTCCCTGACCCCAGTGGCAGCCCCGCTCACTGCA
>JAOEHX010021773.1:16700-27682 GCA_025448015.1 Bolborhynchus lineola | reverse complement strand
ACTTGCAATGCAAGATGATGTAAAATTCTGAGATAACTTTTGCCTGGATGGAGGAATATTCAGAGGAAAATACCTCAAACATACCGAACCAGATCTCTTTGTTATTATTTTATTTTTAGAAACAAATATACTATGGAACTGTCAATGCAGCTGTGACAGTATAATTCAGGACAGAAAACATAGGCAATATATCTCTCCTTCAAAACTGAGACTGAACTCTTAAGGTCAGTAAAGCTCCATGAGACATTTCACAGCTGCAGTGCTTTAGTTTAGGGTGTCCCAGTTATTTTGAAAGAGAAGTTTTCTGCTTACCTGCTGTCCTTTCTCATCTCTCCTACCCAACATGTTCTGTTTTTCCTTTCATCAGCATCTGCATGTGAAATGATTCTTGAACTTTTCAATATAGTTTTGGATTCCTGCTCTGTTTTAGGCAAGGAAAGAAGACCTAATTGAAAACTTATTGTTTATTGTGTGACTATGTGATGTTTAACAGCCATTTCTGAGGTGTTTAATAGTGAGTGAAGTGTTTCACTTATCTGACTAGGCTTTTGGAATCTTGAAGTGTTTTGAAGTGTCTGGGAAATACTGAAATAAAGGTGCTTGATATACTTGAATATTTTTCTATTTTATCCTAAAAAAACCCAGTTATAAGTTTCCTGAAAGCATTTGGTCTATATTTTGAGTAATGTAAAAGATAAGCAGTGTTGCATGTCCGTTTTAAATTACTTAGCAAAGTTGTATGACTTGTCAGAAATACTTATGTTGTATGACTTGTCAGAAATATTTATGTAAATATTCTATTTAAAACATTTCTTTTAATCATTGATTGTTCTGTGGTTGACTAAATTGTATTTAAATTATTGTTCATTTGTGTAAGAAGTTTATTAAAATGGACCTAAATGCAGTTTGATTTTTTTTTTTTCCTTTGGGGAAATAAAACAACTGCAAAAGAATCACAGGGAGAAGAAATGTCCTCAGAATTCCCTTAGAAGGCTAGCCCGTATTTCCATCATCAGAACGAACACCTACAAGACCTGGTGATAAATCTATGGATTGTTCCTCAGCCACCCCCAGAAAAGTTTGCTCTTTTCCCTTTCAGGTAAAAATCTGTGCCTCCAGTCCAAACTCCATCCTATCAATACCTGGGAGGATGCCTATTAAAAGAAGAGTATATCTGAAATTCATGGTATTACAACCATGTACTACCTGACTTGTAGAAAACATAAATACATGGACCCTACGCATACTTGTAGCATTCAAAGTCTAATTGCACACACTGAGAGCATGCATGTTGAAGGGGAAAGCAAAAGAGAGTGAAGGAAAACAGCAGCAATAAGATTTGAGATCCTTAGTCACTGTTTGTTTTTTTTCTTAAAGTTGCAGAAGGAGCAGAAGTCAAAGGGAGGATTGAATGGGCAATCCCAATAGCTAACCAATAACTAAATGAAGTAAAACTAAAGAATTTAAATCTTACAGCAGAAGAAAATATTGAGATATTCATTACAGATGGGACTCATGCTTCCAGACTATGACCATCTTAAAGTTCATTATCCAGTTTAAATTTGTTGTCCAGTTTCCATCTCTGGAGGTTGCTAGGAGGCCTAATATGACCCTATTTGAGGCTGATATATAAAGTGCGTAGTATAAATAACTAAAGGCAATATATTTATTCTGTGTTGACTCGAAAGGGAGTTAAGATAACCTAGCCTTTTTGTGGCCGTAGTTAGGTGAGATGAATCCACTTGGTATGATGAGAAAAAATGTGAAAGGAAGAGGAGTATTGAAAAGAGAAAAAAAACCCTCAAAGGAACTGAAAAGAAGGTAGTGAGAAGGAAGGTAATAGAAAAAAAAAACCAACCCTCCAACAAAACAACTACAACAACAACAACAAAAAAAACAAACAGGAGGAAGAAGTGTAAGAACTTAAAAAAAGATGCAGAACACATGAAAAATATAATGATTAGTGACATGAAAAACAAAAGAAGAAAGAACCCAGCTGCTATCTCCATGTATTAAGGTCAGAAGTCTACAGATTCAGGCTCTGAAAAGATCCAGATGCATTCCCTGGCAGCTGACTTTTCCATTATACTTTTCAGGAGAAGTGCCCATAAATTTGGAGCTCCATCTTTGAGTCATTAAGTCAATTATAACCCAAGACTGTGGTGAATAACAATCTCTGGAAACATCCACTGATAGTAGAAACAATGTAGGACTCATTAACACCATAGAGTGATAATTATTTGGATGCTTCCAAACTCTAGCAGCAGTGATACCATATTAGCCCATTGTATCCTATGATGACTTGGTAATGACATTAAAAAATATCTTCAGAAGCATTTGGAGTTTAATACAGAACATTTATGCTTGACTTGAACTTCAAGAAGAAACAGCTGACCAATGCCTACAATAAAAATACCAGAAAGGTTTTGATTCGAATGTGTGACACCACTTAAGTAAGAGATAAATAATATTCGTACATCAGGCTTCCACTTGGAGAAATAAAATAATAAAAAAAATAAAATAAATAACATAGATTTGTTGACAGATTAAATGCTCAAAGAGCAAGTAAAGCACCAGATAGGAGCAATAAGGTGAATCCTCTGTTACTTATTCTGTTTTTCTTTGGAGGCAAGGTTGTTCTATCTTTATCTAAATTCAAGCAATAAAATTCTTGTCAGCTGATTAGTTTTCACTCAAGGAACAATGCCGAATCACTTCCACATTTAATCCAAATTGACAGCCATTTGCAAGTAACCACACCTGTCCAGATTCTGCATCTTTTCTTTGTAGAGATTCTACTGGAGTTAAGATGCTATTTATTCCTGGGTTGCATTCTTTATTTTGTAAATTTTTATATGAATAGCAGGTTGGATCCTAAGAAAAGGGATGCTAAATCATAAATGAGGAAGGAATTTTTTTATTAAGTTTTAAATCCTATTTGATCACAAAGCAAGACAATAGTTGCTGTTAACGTTACATGTTTTTCAGAGAAACAGCTCAACACTTCTTTATATAAGGAAAAATGGTAATCAATAAAAAAGGAAATTAATCACTGAAAATCAAAGAGTTATCAATGGCTTAGAATGACTGGTCCAAAATGAAAAGGGTAAAAAACTTTCAGGGTCACCACTGCAACCTGGGTATTGTTGCATGCAGCTATAGTAGCTGATTTTCTGGCTTAGTTGTAAAGTCATTTTACGGATTGGTTGAAGATTCATCTTCCCTAATTTAGGTGGTAAATGTTGTTTAAATTCAGGTTAGTACCCCCAGGGACCATGTGTGGTCAATGATAACCAAGCAATTAATTTAATTCCAAACTGGTTGTATTAAGATGGGCAACATTAATTGTTTTCTGAAGTTATTGTCCCTAAATGACACCAGGGTGACTTGGACTATTAAAATGAGGAATCTTAGATTACAGCAGATGAATCCTAATCTGGGTATATTTCTACAAATTGATTGGTATTTGAGTCTGTCAGCTTTATTTCCCTGTTTTGGTGTGAGAGGAAAAAAGGAGCCTTGCAATGGAATTAAAAAATAATGTTCTATTACTTATATAGTCCATGTTTAGAATTTTGATATAACTTCAGCAGCAGAATATTTTTATTTAAGGCATTCTTTATATTCTGATAACTAACAAAAGATGGCAGAGATAAGAAAAGAAATATATATTTCAAAACTAGATTGAGGCTTGCTATTAGTATTTGAATAATAGCAAATATTTTTGTTCTCAGACTGATAGACTTAAACACAGTCTGTTCAGTTAAAGCTTGCTTAACACTGCCAACTGAGAAAAAGGTATAAAATACCCATGGCTGATAGATAAATAATAATTCCTCTTGTAGGAAGTCTTGTATCGATCTAATGATTAGCAATGCTTTTAAAACCTCAAGGAAATATTTGTATCTCCCAGATACAATTGCTGGCAATGTGGTGCTAGATATTCTTGTCACCTGATAATATTTGATCTCTCTTTAAACGATTCTTCTTAAGAATACCAGTTACAGTATTCTGACCTTTAAAACTTGGTTGAATTAAACTTCCTTTTGATAACTAGGTATGAAGTCTCAGGTTATTGGTTAGAAATGTCAATACACTCTGCATATTGTGTTTTAATTTTCTTACTGTTTTTATAAAAAAAAATACATTACTGAAACCACATCACCTGCAAAAAACACTTTGACTTCCCTAAATGGAAATACAAATATATGTAATATGTGGTATTTTCACAGATGTGAGCAATTTGATTTCTCTGTACAAAAATCTATAGCATACAAATGAGCATGAAAATTTGGAAGCATCAACACTAATTCCTTTTATATCTGTGACATTATTTAAAGACAATAACCATTGAAGAATTTGCACAGATTTAAAGAATCAAGATGTATTTTAAAAAAAATGTTTGCACAGTGCCAGTTTTTTCCCTATTTACTCTAAATTACAGAGGATGCAGCTGTTTTCTTCAGAAGGTGGAATGTAGGGCATAGATTTTAAAAGCGCATTCTATAACATGATTTATTTAGACCACGCTACTGATTCTCTCAGTGCAGAATGTGTCCTACTGTACTTTCAGATGACAAGTGGAAATTGTCCTGTACAAACTAACTGTGAGTTGCTTTAAACTTTTATAAATAATCTAGCAGTTACTTCTTTTTATTTTTGCAAAAATAACTGTAGGTTGATCACACAATTTTTTCTTATTCTGTTTTCTTCTGATGTTCTGGTTCTTTATATAGATAACTCAGATAAAATTTAATTATATTACAATAGCTTTCCAGACTCAGATATGAGCCTCTTTGTTTATCTTGTCACTCTCATTTATCATATTTCATTTGTTTTAGAATTCAAAAGTAATTTGTTTTAACTATATGTAGGCTGCATTTTTTGCTCTGTCACATATGCATGGAACATCACTGGGTTCAACAAAATAACAATGATATGATTATAAGTTCATGGCTCTACCTCCCACAGAAGTGAGTAGGAGAAGGGGAAAGTGCTGAGACTTCAACAAAGCATGACAAAAAAACTCAGAATAACTGGGAAATAGAAAGGAAACAATCTTCCTTTATTATTAGATCAACCTTCAAGAGGTGGGACAGCCATCTATTCAGGGAGACTGTGTCTTCTTCCAGCATTCTGAAATCTCCAGACATTGATATTTTAGACCATTGAGTTATTCTTGATGCTGATGGCATGATACAGGCTTATTCACTACCATAGGTGGAAAAAACTTTCACAGGCTGCTGAGAGCTTTCAAATTTACAGAATAACTTTGCCTGGATTGGATTCAATGATTGATTATTCAGTCCTTTCCACAGCTGAAGTGTGTTAAATTTCAGATTTTTGCTGGCTGTAAAGTTCTGCAAGGAACAGTGAACAAGACAAAAATCAGAGAGTTTTGGAATAGAAAAAGTAACAGCAAAACAGTTCATCCAGATTTGAGTGGCCCAACAAATTTATAGAATGCCATTCTCTAGGATATGTAGGAAATATGATAAGTGAATATACAGAAACTGTAGGTGGGAGGGAGAAAAGGAATTGGATTTCATATTTTTATTGACTGGGCGAGATATTAGTTTAGTTGCAAAGTGTTGCTATGTGCAAAAACATGGCCATTTAATTTCAGTCACATATTTACTGATAAGTTATTTCCTTACACTAGGGTTGGATATCAGTTCAGACACTTGTTTTTGTTCAATTGGTCTAAACACCACTGCAAAAATAATAGCAAATATGGAATGGGATGGTCAAGTGTAGCTGATGGATACTCTGAATAAGAACTTGTTTATCAAAGAAAAGATTATTCTGGGCTTGTTTTCTCATTTTTTTGAGATTTTTTTTTTTATTTTGTGAGTGTTGTTTGTTTAGTTGTTGTTGATTATACAAAAACTTTCTTGCCTGTGTATCCACTTCCTGCACATTTCACAATCCTACTATCAGGAATTGCTAACACAGGAAAAACATTTCAGAAGACCTAGCAACAGATATATAAAATATAGAACCCAACATCATTTTGCTTCCAAAATCAACCTATCAGGACACTTGGATTTTTCTTATCATTCTTGGTAATGGTAGCAGTAAGTGATTTCACTGTAGTTTCCTGGGCGCTTGCCATAGGCAATGACAGTGATAGGCTAGACACTGTACAGACAAAGAACAGAAATATGAATCCCACTTCAGAGCTCATTCTCCAGTTGGAAGGAGAGAGCAGGTCTATGTAGTTTTACAGGGACCCTGAGGTAGCAGTGAGGCAATATGCAGCCTAAACAGTGTCAAGTTTATTGTTACACTCTATATTTATTGTGGTGAAAGAGCTCCTAAAGATACTTTAAAATGTGATTGCATGTGCAGGTATTTACTTGAGAAGGTTTCCCTAAAATGATTTCAGCTGCTGTTGCTTATATTGCAGTTGATGAAGATGACAAAATTGGAATCTATTTAATCTGAACAGACTTTATAAATATATGGGAATTACTAGTAATAGCAAAATGAATCATTCAGAAAAAAACCCCCGAAGATCTGTAATGAACACCTGAACAAGTTATCATACTTTGTGGTATAAATAAATAATAAACCAGACACACACACACACAAAATTAATAGAAAGCCAGAAGTTTAAACTATGCATAGAAACATGAATTTCTCATACAATTGAGGAGCACAAACTTGAGACAATTTTTTATGATACAAGAACTCATCTGAATGTGATTTACCACACTTGTTGAGCTGTTCCTGTATTGTTCACTCAAGTTTCTTATTTTTTTCTCTGGGATTCTTTCAGAGAGTGAAGTAGGCAAGAGTAAAATGCCTTTGAAAAAAAGCAGTGAAGTTACGCTCATAGCAAAGGCATTGGGTAGGTAATTATAATCAGCTATTGCTGATTTTGGCTAACTTTAAGGTTGACTTTGACATTGGTTTTACATCTGCCTCATCATAAAGTAGTGTTTGAATACTTGTGCAGATGTACTGATTTCTTTCCAGGAAACCAACTCAGTCAGTTACTGTAAGAGGATACTGGTTTTAATAATGAGGAAATAAACAAAATTTTGGCTTTGAAGTGTCAGTGAAAAATACTCTTGTCAAAAGTAATATGTCTTATTAAGAAAAAATAAATGTTTTCTACCCAAAAGACTAAAATATAATGTGTTTTTTCATTAATTTGCTGAAATAATTCAGTAGGATTTACTTCAGTTCATTTGTATTACATTTAAGCTAGAGACATGCTAACATCAAAACTATTTATTTATTCAGGCCAGTGTGAGCTGATGTAGTCTCTTTGCCTAATAAAACATCACTCTGTTGAAGTAAACCGTATTTCATTCATGTCAATATAAATGCAATTGCCTGAACGTTGCTACAGTCTCAACCCAGCTAATGCATATTCTACTAAAGAACGAAAGATGTGTGTCATTGGATGGCGATTTCCCTCTGCAGATTCACATCCCCAAGTGCCAGGAAGAACATCCGTGTTCCCTTTCTCAACACAACACTCTGCTCTGATGGCTCCTCCTATTCCTTGTGAGAAGAGCTGCCTATGTGATTTTGGAGTTCTGGCAAAAAGCCTGAGCTCATTGATTACAGATCACTGTTAATAAAGAGCATTTGTAATGCAGCAGTGGTGATACAATCTCCACACGCCAGTTCATGATGGCCCTTCAGTCTCCACAATTAAGTCGTCCAGCAGGCATGCCCCCTGTTGCAGCTGCTCTGTCAATCTCATTTTGTAGTACAAATGATCTTAGACCCAGTGTTTGACATGGGGTTTTAACACCAAAGAAGGCAATTCTGTAACTTCAAATGAGCCTAATTGGTTGTGCGCTCAGGCGTTCACTCAAGCTGCTTCAGTCCATCAGAGAGAGATTTCCAACTAATTGAACAGCTCAGAAGAAAAAGAACCACGCAAATCACAATGCACTGGGCCATTTGAGAGGGTTTTTCATGATAAAATCTTCATAATAAGACTTTTTTGTTGTTGTTAAATCAGCCACCTGTCAATCTAGAGAGAGATTTTACTGATAGAGAGCCTCTTAATGAGGTATGGACTAAAAATCAGTTGCTGTTAATAGTAAAGTCTACAAGTAAAGGCAATTTTTCATATTAAAAAAGTTTATTTTGAATTGTCTAAAGTATTTTCTTTAGACTGGCAAGCTTTTCTTGATACATAACAATTACGTGCTAATTGACAGGCTGCAAATACGGGACATTTCTTACCCAAGGAATGCCATTCAAGATTGTCTTACTGCTAAAGTGTGTAAAGTCATTCATGTGTACAAGTGTTGGTACTGGGCTGGGTGAGATTCTGCTCACATAAATATTTGCTTTTTTTTTTTCTTTCTTAGCACAACTGAATTTTAATCTGCATGTTTGAGAAAATTAGGAATCTGGTTTCTCTTCTGAATTGCACCTTTTTTTACCTCTTGTTTTCACTCAACTGATTTAAATAACTTTCCTTCAAAGGTCAATTCAGAGACTTTTGCCCTAGTGTTTACATACTGTACTTCTAATAATTCCATATCTATTCCATGAGTGATTCAAACATATAATTTATGCAATATTTGTATTCAACATTCAAGGTAGTATTTCACATCTGAACTGATGACAACTCAGTATCTACTTTTTTACAAAAAGGAATATAGAACAGACTAAATAATATATATTTATTTCCTTCCTGTTTAAAATAGGAAGAAATGGAAGACTTTTGCTTCAGTAAATATGAGTACAGAACTCATTTATTGAAATAAATGTGTGTTCTGGGGAGGGGATGATTAACCCAGTCTAATAAAGATCTTGAGCAATTGTTAAATTGTAAGTATGTAAGTAGTCCTCTGATTCCAAATGCCAAGTTGTAATTGCCACGCTTTGGACTGTGGGAGGGGCTAAGGTCATCTTTAAATCCCTGTTAAATGGTATGTACACTTTAATCAGGGACAATGCTTACCCAATGTGTACACAAATATTCTGCAAGAAAAAAAAGTGTACGCATATATACCTGCATATACATGCGTACATAGATACAAAATATAAACTAATTGTTCTAGCTTGTGAAAAATTCTAGAGGGCCTGAGGCTACACCTGTACTTTAGTGTTTTTCAACAATATTTAGACAATCAGACTATAAAATAATGATATATCCCAATAAAATAAAATAAAATCTCAGTTGACCACAGGGAATGCATCACTCCATTAAGTTAATGAGTGTATTTTTTGTTCAACAACCAGGTAATCATAACAGCATTTATATATTATTGCAATCTTTAAAGCTCAGTGACAGTGAAAATAAGCCCGAAGTAGTAAATATTTTGATTCAAGTCTCATAAACACACATCTTCTAACATTTTACAGGCACGCGTACAAGTTAATGGCAACACTCCCATTTGACTTCAGTAAGAACAGACTCAAACACTCCAGTTTCATGATCAAAGACCAAATTCTTTCAGTTGAAATCAACAGTGAAGAATAATATCTGCATGTTCAGAATGTACTTTTGCCGATCACTTGAGGTGCTTTATTGCTGTGGTGTTGAATCATCACTCAGAATTTTGAAATTCAAGCATATGTAACAGGATAGAAACATAACATGGTTACTTAAATAAAATATGCTTTTATTTCAGGAATATTCACGCAATTAAAACATCATGATGCATATCTCTCTGAGGATGTATTTCAGTGTGAACTATACCACAAGAATATTTTTCTGTAAAATCTGAAGGATTGTACTATACATATGATATCTACTGCACTTGTAATCCTATAGCAAAGATAGTAATTGTTAAGTGCCTTCTAGGTCCCCTAACAGTGGGGTGGAGCTGTGGCTGCAGGAATTCTTGTTGCTGAGCTCAGCAGACAAGCTGCCCATGCAGACAGATGTTTCTCTTTTTTTGGGGGCAGGAGACCTCCCAGGATCAGAATGCCAGCATGTCTGAGGTAGAGAAGCCACCCTTTGACACTGGAAACTCAGTAGTCCTAACCCTATAGCTCTGCAAGAAATGCAGTTGGATCCTCAGGGACAGACGGTCTAACCAGATACATGTTGTCAACTTCCCTAGTCAATTGCATCTGCCAAAAATCTCATGTTTAATTTGCGCTTATACACAGTGTATTTCTAAACCAAGAGGAGAAAAAAAAAAAAAGGAATCTGAAAACCTTATGCAGAAAAACAGCTGTACTCATTTGTGCTATGAAACAGCTGAGTCAGCCCTTAAATAGAGCCTTAATTAATCTGTGCACACGGTTTAGCCAACAAAGAATGGCAACAGACCGATGAATGGACTGTGTTGAGGGGGATTAATCTGTAGCAGAAAAGGTGCCTGAGAGAGAGAGAGAGCCTGATGACAGCTAATTGCTGCCAGGACCAAAATAATGGGAAGCCTGCAAGAGAAACAGAAAAGGAGCTTGTGGAAGCAGTCATCAGGTGTTTGTGGTGACGAAGTTCATTGCCACCACTGTTTACTCTGGTGTTCAGCCTTAATGACCATTTGGAACTGGCACAGTAAGAAGTCTCATTAAAATCATAAAATCTGAGTGTGTAATGTATTGATGGAGTCAGAATGCTATGCAAATGTCTCTTTCATAGGGGATGTTCAGTTTGACTGGCACATAGGGACAGTGGGTCTTGGAAAAAAAACAATAGCCTGATGTTTTCACATACAAATATCAGGCTACTAGCTTCCTATAATGGCAACTCCTTAAGTGGGTGATGTCTAAAAAGATTTTTGCCCTTTAAGATTTGTTCTGTTACTGTCCTGTTTTTCACATAGGAGCCACACCATGTAACCTAAACATTACACTGCACTATTTTGAGCCTGCCTTGGTAGAAGTGGAAGCAAGTTAAACATACTTCTGCAGTTCCATTTCTTTAAATCCAAATAATCATAGAATCATAGAATCAAAGAATAGTTTGGGTTAGAAAGGACCTTAAGATCATCTAGTTCCAACCCCCCTGCCATGGGCAGGGACACCTCCCACTAAACCATATCACCCAA
>JAOEHX010021772.1:0-11697 GCA_025448015.1 Bolborhynchus lineola | reverse complement strand
GTGAATGCTCCATCCCCGGCGGCATTCAAGGCCAGGTTGGACATAGCCTTGGGTGATATGGTTTACTGGGAGGCATCCCTGCCCATGTCAGGGGGATTGGAACTAGGTGATCTTAAGGTCCTTTCCAACTCTAACTATCCTATGATTCTATGAATGCAGCTTTATATGAGACAATTTTTTTCTACTTTTCATTCACTACAATCTTATGCTTGTTTGAATTGTGCATAAAAATAATGAAGATGATATACCAAATTTGGATCACATGGATATATATGGTGAATATATGTTACTTCTAAAGTGCTGATCACATAAATATTTATTAAACACATTTTTCCTGCACAAGAACTGCATTTAACTTCATCAACTCAATTTCATTTAAAAAAGACTAAGCCAGCATATTGAACTGATTTCTGGCACAATGGTAAGACTTTTTTCTTTACTGTGATTTTAATTCATTACATTACTGTGCTATTTTTAAAAGGCCACATTTATATTGTACATTGCAGTACCACAGATTAACAGTTGGAGACTAAAGATTAATTTACAGGAAACACAAGGAAGATATCAAAGCATAGTGACAAAAGTAATCTTAAGAGTTATTTCAGATAATATACCATAAGATCTTCACCATGGCATATTCTACACAGTTTAGCTTTTAAAATTCTAAAGAAAAGGGCTAATGATTCTTGATGCTTCTGCGAAATAATACAGGTACACTATGTCACATGCTAAATTACATCTTTATTCTATTTTAACAAGCACATAGCATAGCAAATTATGCTTACAGTTTAAAAGGGGGAAATGAGTTGTTATGAAATATCAATAATAAAGCTCAGGGTAGAACGCTACAATATTTCAGTTACAATTATGAACTTGAACCCAGTGCAGGTGAACAGCAGCTTGAAATTTATCACCACCTGATGGCTGCTCAGTGGACCATGTGAAGGGAATTAACTTGTCTGTCCGGTTTGGAGCTGAGAACTCTCCACATTACAGCAACTGCCACCAAACCTGGCACTTTCATTGGCAAAGGCCAAGGGTTAGGTGGGTGTTGGAGAAACAAGCATTGCTGCGCTTTTTTAACTGACAGACGAAGTGCAGGACTTAATTTGTCAGAGGTGATGGCAAAACCTTTCAGAAGTTTTAAGAAAGCCCAGAAAAAAAGAAAACCAAAACCATCCTCCTCACTAGACAATTACAGACTTCGCACAAAATTGCCCCGTTCTTGTAACCTGTAGTCATGGGACTGGGTACTGAAAAAAAACTGTGTCTGAAAGAATTGTATTCACACCAGCAGGAGTTATGGTCTTGGAGAAGAAATTAATGGGTGAGGTTTTCCAGCCTGTGTGATACAAGAGATCAGACAAAATGATCACGATAGTCCCTCTAGCCTTTTAAATCTATGAATTTGTGATGAGTAAATGGAAGTCAAATTGTTTGCAAAATCAGGCAATGTCTCTTTTCATTTGGTCTACATAGTGGGATCTGCATTTGGCATTTTATGCTGTAAAATATACACAGGTTAATATGAAATTCTGCATGCATGTGGGCATTATCTGCTCCTACAGAAAGCTTTCTACATCACAGGCTGCATCACATAAGCCATTTTAGATACCTTTCCACTATCAGGAAGGCATAGTGCACTTTATCACTTGGGTAATGCAAGCGCTAGAAAAAGCAAAATAGATCCATCAGTGCTCTTTGCATTCTAGGCTTGCACTTGAGTAGTACATAAATAATGGGAAGGTAGTTCAGCTCATGCGTAGCACTCGCTCTTTTGTAAGTATGACGAGGGTCTTTGCATCGCCAAAATAAACGATAAGCAATTTTCCCACCAGGACTACGTGTGTCCATGACACATGTGTTCAGAACTAGCAATTTTCCAACCATCCTCAACAACGTTCTGCAGAGTTTTCCAGTCCTCCTGACTGTTCTGCTGGCCATGATGGAGCAGCACCAAAAAGTAAATGACAGATTTAATGCAGGGAGGCTAGATTATTTTTTTTTTTACTAAGGCTTCATTTTTTCAAATGAGAAAATTCCATAAAAAAGGCCATAATACTTTCAGTTGGATATAAGATGGCACTTCAAACACAAAGTGATGGAGACTGGCTCTCCAAATGAAGCATGCAATTAATTCTGAATACCTTTCTTTCAAAATTATACCAATAACTGGTGATCTTATTCACCTGAGTTTGCATCTGGCTAAATGATAGGGAATTCTATTAACAGATGCAGGTTTTTTAAAAAGTTAATTTTCAAATAGCTGGATTTAGTATTTGTGAAATGCCAGTTTCCCTTCTAGTAAAAAAACTATTTAAAGAAGTTCTAAAAGTCTGATTCCTATTCCCAGAACACAGCATTTATCACCAGATTTAGGAGTCACCACAGAAGCAACATGAAGCAATATCTTCCTATATTTTCTTAATCACCCTTTTTTCTCATAGTTCCTGCTCATTTCTGCCTTGTATCATGGTGTTCTGCCTCCTCCCTGTGTGTTGGCACCACCATGCATCTGGCTATGTTGTGAAGCAGCCTGAGAACTAATAGGGTTTCAAAAACCCCACAAAGCCCAAACCCTACAAAAGAAGGAGAGTTCTTTTCAAAACTCATTTTCCAGGATCTGGTTGCTGGGGGGGTAATGAATGAAGCCATTCTGGTGCAGCAGGGTAAGGCACTGTGTAGCATAAGATGGGCAGGACTCCTGTGAGCTGCTCCAGTCACCACCTCCACCTGGAAACAGGGTGGCTGGGCTCTTTAGGCTTGGTGAGTGACATCTGTAAGGAGATAATTTCAGCCTCTCTAGTTTTGCATGCCAGCTATTCACCCTTCTCCACACCTCAGTAACTGTGTCATTTTCCATTCACCCTAGCTATCCCATGACAGTTTGCTACAAATAGATCCAGAAACTGACTGTCAAGCTATTCTTTGTAATGCACTTTATTGCCATACTTGAAAACTACACTGGCTTTCTTCCAAAGCAGGAGGAAAGACTTGCCCTGTGTGCTTGATGCTACCTTCAGTGGAGAATAAAATCCCCAGTACAGGGGAAATCTGGCTATTTTCAAGCTCTGCTCAATGTCCTATGTTAGTCTGGAAGGGAATGGGATAATAGAAAATTTTGGTCTCCATAGGATAACATCACTGAAAAACACTTTTCAGTGTCAGAAGCTTGGCTTCTTTTTCCCCTCTTAGAACACATTGCCACATAATAACCTATGTCAGGTACTTTCTGGGGAGGTGAGGGGGAAAATTTTAAAACCTATTTTAAGCCTTCATCTCATTGACACCTCATTGTTTTAGACCTGTAATGATAAATGTGATCATGAGTAATGACATCTATTCAAGGAACGTGTGAAAGCAGGTCTGAAATGTCAGGATTTGGCTGAAGAAAATGTGTCTCCAGCAAGGTCAGCTGCATTGACTTACGTTAGCCTATCCCTCATTAAAACACAGGCTGAATTTCTCATAAGTCTGGTCAGAGCACATTCTCCGTCTCTCTGTCTCCATCCCCCTGTGCCTGCAGTTTTTTCAGATGGTGCCCAAAGGCCAAATTATGGGAATTTTCAAACTCATTGTTCCCCATTAAAATGCTAATTCTGCCTGTGATTCCTATTGTTTAATCCCTTGAGTGCTTTAGGACATGGAAGACAGAGTATACATTCTCTGACAGAGTGCTCACCCCGCATGTTTCTCCATCCCGTTGTCAACAGCAAGCCAGGACAAATGGTGTGACTTGGCCAGAGGACAAGAAGCTTGATCAAGGTGCAGCAAACAAGCTGTATGCAGTTGTTACACTGATTGTGCTTCTGGTTTTACATGTGATAAGCCTCTTCTATTCTCTTCCACATAAGACTTTTATAATGCCCTCGTCACCATAGTGCCTGAGTGCTTTCTCACCAAAACAGCTAGCATCTGACACTTCTTTCTTCTTTCATCCTGTCCCCAGAGACAGAAGCCTGTGAGAGAAAAACCTGTTATAGAGGGATATTTTTATGAGAGCAAGATCGGGAAGGAGAATTGCTTTAAAGCGTTTAGTAGTGCGTATATTGTCGTAAATATATATGGGCAGGGGCATGGTCAAAGAACTGTGTTTGGAGCAGATGATGAAGTGGTATGAATGCTCACAGACCCTGGGGAATTTCACTTGATAGGGTTAGTGTGCTTTTCTGGAACATTTTACTCTGATCACCACTGTGCCAGAGACTTAAAGGTGCCAGCCACAGTTCTCATATATTGGATGATTGTTTACACATCAGAAGGCAAGGCCTGAGTTAGCTAGATGACCAAGATTTGGAATTTGACACTCAAAATTCTACTAGCAATCAGCACTAAGAAGCACCAAGCTGGGTCTGTGTGGATAACCACAGTTAGATGACATATTTGTGCTTTTCCATTGTTTTTGGCTTAACTTCTGTAGATCTTAAGGCCGGTGAAACTAGACACTGACCCTTACTTCCAGGGGAAAATGAAGATTTGGAATTTTTACCTAGAAACTGGGACCTTTCCACTTACCATAATCTGGAAATAGCTTAATTTGCATGCACCTGGGAAAAAGAAAGACTTACTCTTGCCTTCATAGCAAGAAGTAAGAGGAAAGAAGTCACAGATGATGAATTAAAATCTTCATGACTGAACTACTTTCTGCAGGAATGTGTATTCTTATTTTCATTTTGATACTTAGCACTGTAGAAGATATCACTGTTCTACTTTGTAATATTTTGCCAAAATAGGGCTAGTGTTGTTTACAACTATGTTGGTCTAAGGATACAAATGAGGAGAAGGAAAGGACATATCATTTATTAATTCAGTGAATATGCTGGGAAAAACATTATGCTTTTGGATTTGGCATTAAGGGATGCCAAGTCCAAAAGCATCTCCATTTTATCCAGCTTTATCAGTTTGTCCAAGAAAGTAGGTTCTTTCTTCCAAAATACTGCCATTAAGCTCCACTTACATTTTTTTTTTGTGACAATATCTAGTTTTTGAGGTTCCTGCTAAACCACTGATGATTCTTCCTGCTTCTTTGGCTTCAGTCATTCCTTTATACTTGCTGATCCATTTTGTTTCTATTCCATAATAAAATTATCATTTGTACCTGAAAGACATTACCTGAGAAGACACTGCAACGCTTAGTATATGCTATCTAGCTACTTTTAAAATGTATTGTGACAATACTGAATGGCTTGTTATATCTTTATAGTCTGCTTCATATTAACTCATTCTGATTATTGCTGCCTTAATTTAACACTCAGGAACTTCAGCTATTTCCACCAGTACTCCAGCAAAAATTACTACCAGAATTGTTACAGTTGGTGGGGTTTTGGTTGGTTTATTTTTTGTTTGGTTTTTGGTTTTCTTCCTCAGAACTTTTCATCATGGATGGAAATAGACATTACCTGTGGCTACCATGGCAAAATATGAAGCTTCAAAGCCATATGAAGGGAATTAGGTAAAGAATTATTATTTAAAACTTGTCTTGAGTCACACAGCAAGAATTGATTCAGACATACCCCTGCAGTGGGCCTGTATTAGCAGTACACAATGATGCCTTCTCTCCTTGTGCGAGAAGCCAGCTAGTGCCTGCCAGCAAGTGGAATTTTACAGCACAGACTTCCCCCTCTCCTTTTCTTCCTCATCCAGCACCGTGGAGCAGACAAATAGGCAAACAGTTCAGATTAAAGTTCATGAGAGAGCAATCTCAAGTACAAATATTCCCTTGCATGGGAACATGGCCCATGTCATAATCTAGATCCTTGAGACGTCTGTCTTGAAAAGAAATGGAGAATGTGAAGTTTAGATAACACAACTACCTGCTCATATGAAAGTAGGTAGATAACAGGTAGTTCTTAGGTTTTTTAACCCCAGGGTCTTGCAATTGAATTGCATTGTTCTGTGGAACTGTGCAATCTTTTATTCTGTGACCTCACAGAATTTATCCATACAAGCATCCCTTTCTAATATGTGCCTATTCTATAAAACATACATGTCATATACCATCAAGAAACTAATACTAAGGTAATCATCAGTCTACCTTTTTACAATCAAAGATACTCTCTTCTTAAGCGCATCCAGTAAAAAGGCTAGATACCTAATTAGCATAGTAAGGTCTAGGTACTGGTTGCTTTCTCTGAGCTTTGGCCTGCCTACTGAAAGTCTTTATGCTTTTTATCAGCATGTTTCAGAAGCCAGTACGGAAGAGACAGAAGATTATGCTTAGTAGTAAATATTCTGCACATTTTATTATGCTACCAAAAGCAAGTTGTTGTATGTTAATATAAAATATCACCCTTGAAAGACAAAAAAAAAAAAAACCAGCAGATGTTAAACCATCATCTTTTTGTTGTAGTTTCAGGTTTTATTATAATACTTATTATTTCTCTCTTATTCATTCCAGTCAGGGCATGGTAACAAATCTGTTAGACACAGGAAAAACATCAAAACATCACACCGTGTTTGTGTCTCAAATCATCGCACCGTGTTTGTGTATTCAACACATATTCTGAGTGAGAGAGGATCTGGCTTTAACATAAGTGTGCCATGTATGTGTGTAAGAACATATTACAACTCTAATACATATAGTATACATTATCCAAGTAAGTCTCTAGTCTATTACATAAGCAATATAGAGACTGTTTTCACAAACCTATGGATTTAACAATCTATTTTCTATGACTGCATCCCTTGAATACTAGAGTTCGTAGTTTCACAGTGAACAGCCATGTGAGTGCAACGTTCACAAGGAGGAATAGAAGAAGCAAACCCAAGTTTACTTATACATCTTTTATTGGTCTAATTCTCTCAGGCCACCTGTTCTGTGCCTGCATAAAACCAAGCAGCTGTGAACCCAGTGAACTCCAGGAAAGCGTGTGAATCTAACATTACAGATCAGAAGCCTGGATATGACCTAACTTCAGTTTCAGAAGGGAAACAAATGAAAACTGAAGTGGTGTTTGCATGACACTTTTAGTGGCCTGAAAATCTGCCTTATCATGTTGCACCTAATCCAGTGCAACTGCAAACTGCTGCTGAAAACAAGCCCCTCTTCTGCCTTTCTTTCCCTCCCAGCCAGCCCTCTGCCAGCAGCGTGGGACCTCCAGCTCCCTGGCAGAGGACCCAGTGCTCTGCCTCCCTTTGCCTACCTGACTGTTTTCTGTTGAGCCAGCTGATTAATCCGGCTCACCTTGCAGCTGCACAATCATTAGGTCTCCTGGAAGAAAGGCAGAGGGAACACATGGTCAGGTACCAACAGATTGATGTGGGACATCAGCATTTCACCATTAAATGGGGTGGGTTTAACATGAAAATGGGCGCTAAGAAAAAGCCACACTTTATTTCCCTGCTGTTTCAATAGTTTATATTAAGCACTAACATATTCCCACACTAACTAAAATCAAAATAAAACAACGTGTCCTGATCATGGGTGAGAATCATGTTTGATAAATTTTGGAGTGTGAATGACAGAAAAAGGTGAAGATATTTTTGAGAGTGCAACAGTATGTATAAAATATTACGCAAGTGTCAAAACAGAGTGAGATTTTCCATGCACCTCGGTTCAATCTCACAGCTTGGTTAATTGATTTGGGTGCTGCTTTGAAAATCTTTTACCATTTTAAGCTAAAGGCTGAACATTTGAGACTTTACACAAGCCCCTCAGCACTGACATCATTCACACATTTTTATAAACTAACCACTCGGATAGCTAGGACCAAAGGACAAGGTCCCGTATTCAAGAGCTGAGCGTGCCATTTAGAAGAAGACAGAGTCCTCTAGCGGAGAATTACGAGTTTTACTCTTGATGTAACTTCTGAAGGGATTTGGCTTTTTAATTGATTTTGCCACGCAAAAATACCCCAGCTTACAAGCATGCACTGAAAGTACAGTCAACGTTTTAAATCTTCCAAGTTCATGCTCACTTTCAGCTTCTTTGACAAAGTTTTTGGCTCCTTTTACTCCCTTGTGTTTTGGGTTTCATTTTGGTTTTTTAAATGAGATTACAGCTATTCAGGAATGAACAAATATACACACACTTCAATAATATTTTTCTGCTACTAAAAAGAGTGTCATCTGATCAAGAGAGAGAAGGAATTACTTGTTTTATGTGACTCTCATAACAACATGATCAAATGGAGCATCTGCAAATTGCTCAAACACTCTTGCAAATAACAAATGTGCTTCCAGGAATAAGAATCAGTTCACAAATAATGTACCAGTAGCAGAAAGTTAAATTGGCAATGAATATCAATCACAATGAAGCACTCGACCAGCTCTTGATGTGACACAACTTGAAGGGACACAATGTACTTTGAAAGGGCACTGATGTAATAGGATGAGACACAGTGACCTTTGTATGGTTGCCTTATTTGCTACACAGGCAGCAATCAAGCAACTATAAACAGCCCCCAGATTTCATTCCTGACCTCTCCTGAACATTTTTTATTTAGTAACGTGTCAGTGGCTCTCCCCTCCTGTTGGGACTGCACAGGGATGGAGAAAAGAGGGATAAAGACGGATGGCAAAAGCCTGATCTGACAGATAGAAGGCTCTCCACCTGTGAAAGCCCTCTGTGAGTTACAGGATTCAAGAGAGAGAACTTGTGCTTGTTTCAATAAAAAGAACCAAAGCAGTTCAGTTCACCTCCTCACTTATTCACTTATTTTTCTCTGACATATTTCATCTTGGTCTGATATTCCTGTTACCAGTCTTCTATAGGCATTTCCTCTGCAGGAAGCAGCTTTTATTGGGCCAGATGCAATGCCAACTCTTGCAACTTAAGCCTCGCAATTTCTGAAGTATTCATACGGACCAGCTGCTAGACTGTAAAATTAAAAAAAAAAAAAAAAAAAATTCAGCTTTTATTTAAAGTAAGAGAGAAACAAAAATAAGAAATTAAAAAGCAAGGCCAAGTCTCCAAATCCAGAGCATAAATGCAAAAATACAGTATTCATTACTCTTAAGTGCGTTTCAGAGTTTCTAAAGCCTCATGACATTCTTTTGAGGCCTGAGCTGTTATTTCCAAATGTCTGAAGCTGGCAGTTCTGTGCCTGTGAAAATTTCTCATGTGGAGACTTTATTCTCCAACACTCAGCTCTGGCCACTCCTGCGTTGCAGGGCATGAAGTGAATTTGGCAGACAGCAAGATCTGTCTGTGTGCATCTATCATGTTACTAAAGTGTCTCTCCTTATTCATTACATTCAAATGCTTTGTAAGTAAACTAAGACTGAATTGCTGCATGGAGGATGCTTCAGGGGTTGAAGGGCATAGTGGTTAGAAAAATGGAGTAGGAAGATGTAACCTTCATAGCATTCCCCGCCTCAAATGCTGAAGTACTAGGAGACAAAATCTTTAACAGTATTCCTAGGTGTCTGCTTTCTAATATTACACCTGTGCTGCCTTCCCTTTTATTTCCTTCCAGACTAGCTATTTGTAATTGCTCATCTGAGTAGAAATATCTGAAAGCCTGAAAATGCAAAGACAAAGTAAGTGCAAAATAGATTTTTTTCTACTAATGAAGATTGAATAATGTCAAAGATAAAACAATGATGTTATAAATACAATTTTCACGTGATTTTCCTTCAACTATATCCCTTATATTTGCATTCTTTTTTATTTTTTCTTATATTCTAGCAGATGGCATCTCTGGGTGGATGTGCAAAGACATTGGACTCTGGCAGTAACCTCTGTTCTGTCTCATTTGCTGTCATGAAAATTCTCATTAGGGTTAAATTCATCCAATGAGAAAAAGGAAACCTTCCTTAAATTACACAAGTCTTCTCAAATTAATTTTTAGTTGGCAACAAACCACTCTGTCATCCCCATGGCTTCTCACTGGGTCTTCAACTCCTGAGTTTCCTCTCCCTCAAGCATTTCCAAAAACACTATCTTTATTCTAGCAGACCTCATCTCCCCATTCAAAGTAGGAATAAGAGCAATTCATCATTGCCCCATCATTAGCTTCATATACTCAGCTTATGCCCAACTTAATACTTCATTAGGAGTGTAAGGTGCACCTAACTAATGTAGGTAGAGAGGAAAAGAATCTCAAATGCTTTGAATACATTGTAGAAAATATACCTTAAGTTTTTGGAAGCCTAGTGAAGAATAATTGTGCCATGCTTCTCAGACATTTTGAGAGCTTTTCCCACGGATTCTCAGAAGACTTGACCACTGAAATGAAGGTAAATTAGATTGCAGTATAAATTGAAGCTTGCTTTTGGTGCTTCGGGACTGCTCATTATGTGGTGCCAGAGGTTTCAACATAAGTGAGCAAGCTGTGAAACCAGCATTGTCACAGAAAGCATTAGAAGCACAGCAGGCAGAGTCATACAGAGACAACAAAAGTTTCTGGTCTCTTTTTCAGTTTTTTAGTAAGGTTTTTCCCAGGTGAAGAATAACCGCTACCCTAGTTTTGACTGCTGGTGCCCTAGAAGCACAGAGGTAACCAATAAAGAAACCACTTCCTTGCATTGTTTTCACCCACTGGATTGCTCTCACCATCATCTCCTGGAATGACAGCTTATCTACAAACACTCCTAGACTGAGGCCTAGAAAGGAAAAAATCAATTTCCAGTATGAAGGAGAATTGTAGGACACAGCTTCAGTGGTAGATGTGCTGCTGATGACACCTGTGTGACTCTCACTACTCCTATAGCAGTACACTTTCTCCTTAAAACCAGAACAGGCTAGTATGGCCATTGCCTTCTCTAACTTAGCTTTTGTAGATGCTTTAAGTATTTGATCTAGTATCCAAGAATTAAAAAAATTTTGTTATCCCAATAGACCCATAAACTCAGAAAAAATAAGTACATAAAACTTCACACATATTAATGTGATTCTTGAAACCATGTAGTGCTTTATATCACAGCATTTGCAAAAACTATACAGTGATAAAGGTTAGTTTATTAGTAATGCAGAATTCCTAAGTAACATGTATCACCTTTTTATTCAGATTGCTCCTTTGACCATGCTAAACAGTGTCTTTCCCTGATACTCGCAGCCTATAATTATACTGTACACAAGTTATTTTTTAGTTGGTTTTAATCTTTCTTCACAAGAGAGTTCTAGTTCAGCTGCTCAGAGTAAGTGCAAAACACATTGAGTGGTTTGAAATAGTGCTTTGACACACTGTGCTGGGAGAACTTGCTTCTTGGGGTGCCCCATCTAGTAATCTGTGTACTTCTGAGAAAGTTGAGGCTGTTCAGCCTGGAGAAGAGAAGGCTGCATGAAGACCTCATAGCGGCCTTCCAGTATCTGAAGGGGACCTGCAGGGATGCTGGAGAGGGCCCCTTCATCAGGGACTGTAGTGACAGGACAAGGGATAGCAAGTACAAACTTAAAGAGGGGAAGTTCAGATTAGATATAAGAAAGAAATTCTTTACCGTGAGGGGGGTGAGGCACTGGAACAGGTTGCCCAAAGAAGTGATAAATGCTTCATCCCTGGCAGTGTTCAAGGCCAAGCTGGACAGAGTCTTAGGTGGCATGGTCTTCTGTAAGGCATCCCTGCCCATGGCAAGGGGTTCAAGCTAGATGATCTTAAGGTCCTTTCCAACCCCAAACCATTCTATGATTCTATGATTATTCCAAACTATTGTAGGTAGAACTGGGACTAACAGGAAAGATCTTCCCATGCCAAGTCTAATGGTCTTGACTTGCAGCAAGATGATCTTAACTAGATGATCTTAAGGTCCTTTCCCACC
>JAOEHX010021771.1:0-12138 GCA_025448015.1 Bolborhynchus lineola | reverse complement strand
CCCACCCCCCAAATTCCTTCCCAGCCCCCGCGGGTTTGAAACAAGTGGAACAGTTTATGGAAGGCACTGAGGTCCTCAACTCCCGCCGCAGCATCACCCATAAATTACCCGACGTGATTCGCTTCCCAATGTGTCTCCCACCACCGTGTTCCCCCCCCCACCTTCCTCAGCCCTTCCTCGCCTCCCTCCAGCCATCCTCATCCTCCTCCCGCACCCGAAACCTTGAGGGCTGATGGCTCTTTTTGCCGCAGCCTTTGCCTATGGAATAACCTTTGTGGGAATGTTAATGGGATGCAAATCCCAGCGGCAGCTCAGCACCTTCTGGGCTAGCGCACGCGTGTGCATGTACATGCATGTGTATGTACATGCATGTGTGTGCACACACCCAATTGATGCCTCAAGGTAACGAACCCGGTGCAGGATGCGGCCCCATTCATGGTGCAACAGCTGGATTTATGCGCGCGGTGTCGCAACCTCCTTGTGTATGTGCCTTTCTCTACATCCATATATCCATATATATAGTTATATAGAGAGCCCTGGGCTTGAAGGCAGCCAAAGGGACCCGGGGGTATTGTGTGGGTGCTCAAAGGCACCCCCAAATGTGCGGTGTGGCCTCGTGTGCCCTGTTTGGTGCTGCTCTGATGCAGTATCCTCATGTATAGGGGTTATATATGTTATGGGGGTTGTTATATATGTTATAGGGGTTGTTATACATGTTATAGGGGTTGTTATACACGTTATACGTGTTACACATGTTGTTATATGTGCTATATGTGTTACACATGTTGTTATATGTGTTATATATGTGGTGGCTCTGCGGATGCGGGTCAGGTCACTGCAGGGACAGAGCTATGGAGGGGTAATAGGGTGATGTCTTGGGATGGAGCTATAGCACGTGTGTGGGTCCATATGTTCTTGTTTCCAGGTCTGTAATTCCATACATCCCCATTTCCATGTCTGTAATTCCATACATCTCCATTTCCATATGTCTGTGATTCCATACATCCCCGTTCCCATATGTCTGCAATTCCATACGTCCCTGTTACCAAGCACGGATGTGTTTTCCTTATGCATGGCAGTGCAGTGGGGTACAGTGGGGTGCCCCCCCCCCCCCCACGCCAGCCAGGGTCAGAGGGATGTCACCTCACCAAGGAGACCAGCACGGGGGAGTCCCGCTTCAATCCAAAGGGGAATGATCCCCCCTGAGAGCATCGGGAAGCGAAAACCTTGGGATAGAGCTGGGGGGTGCCCTGCAGAGACACATCCCCCCACCCCCGATCCCTGTGTGCCCCATGGGCAGCAGGGGCCGGGCTGAAGGTCCCCCTTCCTCTCCCAACCTCTCCCAGGGGACCAATTGGAGGGCTCTTCATCCCAAAACCTAACAGGCAGGAGCACATCCCAATGGATACCCCGGGATAACCTCCCCCCCAGTAGCTCTTCTCACTCGGCATTTTGGGAGCCCTTGGGATTTGTCACCAAGGTCCCAACAAAGCCGCTGCTCCCGGGGATGCCAATACCCAGGGAGCATCCACAGCCGAGCGGCATCGCGATGCCACTGATGCTGGATCCTTCACGAGCCCCACCAGCACCCACCTTTCCCAAAGCCTGGAGTTACTGGGAATCCACCCAGGTCCTATTTTTTAACCTCCATTAATTTCCTTAAAATGATGATTTTTATGGAAACGAGCTTTACTCCAGCTCCCAGATACCCCATAGCTCCCGTGTTTCGACCCAGGCATTATATCCTGCTGTCAGTATGCGCTCACGAAGGCTGGGATGGCAACCGGGATGCGGGAATGTGGCAAGAAACACAGGAGAAAGGAAGGAAAAGGAGATGGGAGGGAGCAAAGCAGCCTCCATTGGGGCTTGGGACCCCTCCAGCATCCCAGCTCTGCTCACTCCCTGGGATTTAACCACATATCCTGCATTGTGGAGGGAGGTTTTCCAAGGATCTGCTCGGCTTCTGCATCTGGGAAGGCCATGGGAACTGGGAAAATCGCTCCCAACCTATTATTGTCATTAAAACCCTACAGATAAGTGCAACCAAGAGCATCCCGCATGGATCCCTCCACTCCGGCGCCTCTGGCTCCCTGGGGATTAAATTAGGGGGGGCATATGGCATGGCAATGCTACTCCCCACCTTGCTCCATCCCATTTGGGGTGGGTTTGGGGTCACTGTGTGTCGTCTCCCCCCCCCCCCCAGGTATGGAGCATGGGCAGGAAGGGAAATGAACATCGGTGCAAAGCATCCATAGGGAAAGAAACCCGCGGGATTGAGATGCTTTGCCAAAAGAACCCCCCTTAAATTGGCTCCCAAGGGGTTGTTATTGGGGGGCAGCGTGTCCCTAAAACTGCTTTGGCCCAGCCCTGCCCATGCTTCTCCTCTTCCTCCCTGTGCCTTATTGTTTCCTGAGCAAATAGAGCTGGAAATACCCAGCAGCTCCCAGGCGGATTGGACCCGGCAGCGCGGCGCAGTTCTCGCTGCCATTGACACGTCCTCGGCGCCCTTATTTATTTGTATGGAAATAAGGGAGCAAAAAAAAGCCCCCCCCCCAAAAAAAAAAAACAAGGTGGAAAACCCAAACCAAGGCCAAATAAAAGCATGGAAAGGAGAGGATCCCTCGGCTCTGCAGGATACCGGGAAGAAAGTGGATTTTCCATTTTTCCAGGCTTTCGGGGCGAAACAGTGCTCTCTTGTTCTTGGAATCCCTTTGGCATCTTGTGGCTCTGGGGAAGGAGGGGCCTCACCCTCCGCTCACCCCCATCCATCACCCCGACAGCCCTCGCTTGCCGAGGCCTCTCACCCTTTTCATCTCCCGGTTTATGTGCAGCCGCCGTCGCCCGGGCATCCCCTCCCCGTATCCCGCTGCCCGGCAGCTCGGAGGGGCCGGAGGATGGGGATCCTGCTCCGTGTGCTGGGAGGATAACCCAATTCCCACTGATTCTTTAGTTCCCTCTTCCAAAATGAGTCAATCTTCCTGGTTCAATTAGCATTTAATATAGGATATTCCTTCGGGTGCCGGTTTTCCAGACCGGAAATGTTCCAACCTGGACCATGAGGGGGGTTTTGAGGAACCCTCTGCAAATAAACCCAACCACTTTATGGGGTGGGAAAGCGAGGAGCAACACCATAAATCCCCTCCCGTTGCATTCTTCTCTCCTTTAGGAGATGAGCATCCTGCCTGTGTCGCCGTATGGATGGATTCGAAATGGGAAACGGATGTGTGCGTGCCCCAGCGTTGTGTTTTCCCATATACACACGTTTGCACCCTCACAAGTGTGTCCGGGCACTGCACTATGTGTAATTTTACATGGAGTAGGAGGATTTGCACCCTCTTGCCCTTCTAAATCACCCCGGTTGGTGAGATAAAGCTGTCCAAAGAAGGGAACACTCCATCTCAGCATGAAATCCCTGCATCCCGGCAAAGCACTGCTGGAAAATGGCTGCAAATTACAGCTGCATCCCGGGAATTCGATCCCAACTCAGCGCTATCTCGATTGCACCTCATAGGATGGAAGGGTCAAAGAGACCCGCGCTGGCTCCTCGCTGCGGTGTAACAGCAACGAACGCTCATTGCTCCCCGTTGTAACGGGGTTGAGGGCACCACGATGCCCCCAGCTTTGTGCCCATCAGCCCTCTTCCAGGGTGGATTTGCACCCTCAAGCTCAGGCGTGTAAATCCCGTGGCCATGGGGAAGAAGGGGAAGAGCTCCTCGCACAGAGGGCATGTGCGTGACAATGGCCGCATGCCCTTTGTCTTATAGCGCAAGGCAAAGGGGATGTGACAGACCCGGCCAGGTTGGATGGGGCTTGGAGCAAGCTGCTGTAGTGGAAGGTGTCCCTGCCTATGACAGGGGTTGGAACTGGATGAGCTTTAAGGTCCCTTCCAACCCATTCCACGCTTCTCTGAAGACGATGGCAATGTGCAAGGCAAAGGCTTTGCGTGGGTTTAGCATGGCTGGGGGTGAAGCGGGTATTTTGGAGCCAAAGTATCAACAATAAGGGATGCCCTTGGCTCCGAGCCCCGTTATCCCTTCTACCTTCACCCACCGAGCACTTCCACCCATCCCTGGCGCTTTCTCCCACGGCCCCGAGCAAACAACGGGGCGAAGGAGAAAGAAACACCCGAATTTGAATGGTTCAGATGTATTTAATTGGAATCTTAATGGAATCCCGGGGGTGCATTAGCATTCAAGACATCGGGAGCGGGCGCTCGGTGCCGCTGCATTGACCTTTCCTTGCACTCGGGGCCGGGGAGGAGCCCGGCGCGGCGGCTGCGCCGGGGCTCGCCATGCAGATTCTAATTTGGCGATTACTGTCACCAAGTCATTTGTCACCGGCCCCGGGGAGACTCGGCGGCCGTCGGCCCTCCCGATGCTCCTTATTGCCGGCTTCATCTTTCCAGATTGAATGAAGATGGGGCGACTTTATCAGCGGATGGAGTCGGGTGAAGGGTTACGCGCGGGTTTCATCTGCTGGGTGATGGAGGGATGGAGGCTTCCACCTCATCACACCCAAGTGGAAAGAAGACCTCCCCAAAACCTCTGACAACCCCCCCCCCCTCCCAAACCGCACCTATTCAATCCAATCCAATTGCCTTTGAGATGCTCTTTGGGATAAAGCAAGATGGATGGAGCATCCTTCCCGAAGCCCGTGCCCTCCATCCCGATATTAATTCTCCTATTAAATTCAATAACACGAAGGGTTGTGCTGCTTTCATTAAGCATCGTGGGCTAAGGAGCTCCCTCCCACCCTCCAAGCAGGGCACTAATTAGCAACAGGCAGGAGCAATTCCCCCCCCTTTTTCTTGCTTATTAATAACTGTGAGTAATAAATAGACTTCGAGGGGGGGATTGAGGGAGGGGTGTGGCTGCTCGTGGACCTGGGGCACCCGCTGTCACCTTCATCCCATGTGGGATAACCTTTGTGAAGAAGCAGGGAGGAAGAGGAAGGTGAGGATCATCCTCTCTTGATGCAACCAGCAGCGTCCCGAGGAGGTGAATGCGCGCTGCTAACGAGGTCAGGGCTTGGAATTAGACACGATTGGGATGGGTATAACCTGTGGATAAATCCTTAGTGAAGCTGAAGCTGGAAGGGGGATGCTTTGGGATGCTGATGGAGGCAAATCTGTGTTTCCCAAGGAGATTTGTTTCTGGCCTAGATGGAGAAGCTGAATTCCCTTCGTCTGGCTGTTACGGCTGGGATAGAAACCCCTCATCAGCGCTAGTCCAGGCTCCCTCTGGAGTCAGTGGAGAGAATCGGCACAAATCAGGGGATGACAGGAAAACACCCCAAAATGACCCAATCCCTTCCCTTTAGGGGACCTGGATTAAGCTTTGGATAAATTAAGCTAAAAGGGGAAAGGTAAAGCTTAAAGCACAAGGACTGGCTGATCACCAGCATCCCCATCACCCATCACCAGGAGCGGGTACCACGGCTCAGCCGATGGATAACGGCTCCATCCCCATCTCTCCAGCCTTTACTTGGGAAAGATTGATTTTAAACCTGGAGCTCAAAGCTTAAACCCCTTCCAAGCATCCACACCGCTGCTCATTGGGGTAATTGCTTTTGCTCGCTCCATTTGCTCATCCTTGTGGCTCCTGTGAGGACTCAGCCCTGCTTGAGGATTATTGAGTTTCACGCTGAACTTCACGTAAAACGTGTTGGGATTTAGGAGAGATCAACTATTTTCCACCCTTTTCCTTGCCCTGGAAAAGTGGGAGTTTCAGTTACATCACCGTGGGAAGCATCTCACCCCCGCTGATTTCCCCCTCACGCTCATCTCTTTAAAGCCTTGCATGTCAACACCGGAATAGTCGGGATGCTCCTGCGGTATTCCCGGCTTTTCCCTTCAAAGGACTGCATTTCCCTTGAAAATCCCCAGCAAGAAAGAAAAGGAAAGAGGCATTTTCACCCCAATTTGCTACAAACCCATCAGTGAGCTGTGGGATTTCAGCTCCCTCTAAAGCTTTTAGGGGACAACTTGCTCCAAGCTCCGATCTTTGGGCTTAAAAGCCTGGATTTTGGCATCCAGCCCTTGGCTTTAATGGTGTTCAGAGGCTCGGCTTGACCTTTCTTTTGCAAGGCAATGCTTCACGGCTCCGGCTGAGCTCCTCGGAGCCGCCTGTCCGGGGCCGTTGGCTTCCTGGGAAGATTCATGGGACTCATAAAAACATCAGTTTTCTTTTCTAAACAAAGCTGTTGTCGGCCGTTTGCGGGGGAGAGGTTGAAGGAAAGGAGGGAGGGATGAGGGAGGGATGCAGGGAGGATGCAGGGAGGGATGAGGGAGGGATGAGGGAGGGATGCAGGGAGGATGCAGGGAGGATGCAGGGAGGGATGAGGGAGGGATGAAGGACAGATGCAAGGAGGATGGTGAAGGGATGTGGGGAGGATGCAGGGAGGGATGAGGGACAGATGCAGGGAGGATGGAGCAGGGATGCAGGGAGGATGCAGGGAGCGATGCAGAAGGGATGCAGGGAGGATGCAGAAGGGATGCAGGGAGGGATATGGAAGGGATGCAGGGAGGTTGCAGGGGAGTGCAGAAGGGATGCAGGGAAGATGCAGGGAGGATGCAGAAGGGATGCAGGGAGGGATATAGAAGGGATGCAGGGAGGATGCGGGGAGGTTGCTCTGCATTCTTCCCTAGCAGGTGAGTTATTCTGTTGCTGTAAATAAGGCACTGGTGCCAGCAAACCTCTGGGTGGAGGGCAGGGGCTCAGCCTGTCCCTCAGCAGCTCCCCACCCACGTGGGGAAGAGATGGAGATGGTGTAAAACAGACTCCAAAGGGATGCTCCTGCCCATCCACATGGGGTACATCTCCATTGGATGTGCTCCATATTGCAATCCAAAGCACCGCTGGCCTTCTGGAGGCTGCTGCTCATTCCACTTCATCTCCCAAGGAGATGGATCCCCCTTTCCTCCTCTTGCAAGTCAACCAGGGACTTGAGGCCTTTCCCAAGGGGCATTTCCATATGGGAAAGTGTGGGCAATCAGCCTAAGGGTTGGATGCTCCCCTGGCTCCTGGTTTCTTACTCCCCTGCGCGGTGCTGCCCATCCTCTTCCCAACCTCAACCGGGAAAGAGGGGGAACTGCACAGAGAGATTTACTGCATCCCATAAGCCACGGGTCCCAGCGGGGAATGGCCCATGCTGAGGGAGATGCTCTTCAGGAGGAGCTGAGCTGAGAAGCCCATCTTTGCTAATGAATGCGGTAAGAGAGAGCTGGATCCTGACCCAAACACCAGGGGACAGGCAGTAAATTACCTTCCACTGCTGGAGGAGCGTTTCCATTCGGACCAAAGTGCACTTTACACACTCTTTAAATGCACTTTAAATTAATGGACTTTAAACTCAAAGCTTTACTTAATTCAGGTTCTCCTACCTGAGTGCTCCCTTGCAGACACGTCCCTGCAGTGGGACACAGGCCAATGCCCTTTGAAGACGGGAAAAGCACCTTCAGGTTGGCTTCATCTCGTGATCCATCACCAAGAAGCGTTGGCCCAAGCTGCAGGAGGCTGTGCAGAAGACAAGGACGTGGTGATGGAGAAGCTCCAGCAAACCCAATGGCACAGGGATTTGCTGAGGCAGTTTCCATTGCGTTTGGAAGGAGGGAAGATGTTTGGGGTCTTGGTGCCCTCACAGCCTGAGGTGGGTGGTGGGATGGGGGTGGACATCCCTGTTGGTGCCTCCATGCATTGCTCAGGCTGATCATAGGGTGTTTTCCAACACAAACCAGTCTGGGATTCTCTGTTTCCATGTGCCAAATGAGGAGCTTCACACCCAAACTCCTCTATAAGGTCAATGCAGAGACATCAGCACCCCCAGGTCTCAAGGAAAGGCTCAGTTTAGGTGCTCATTGCAAACCCATCAGGAACACCCCAAGAGATGCCCTGGATCAGTGTCTTTCCCCTTCCATTGACCAAACAGGAGCCGAACATCCAGCTAAACCCAGTGCTGGATGGTTGGTGACGCGGGATGGATCCTGTCCTTTGAGGAGGTGGTTGAACCGCAGCCTCAGCATCTCTTGGAAGGGGGAGAGAGCTCAGGATCTTGGAGCAGGTCCATAAGGGAAGTGCAGGGGGGGAGCTGCTTGCTCTAAATCCTCACGGCGCACTGCGTTGGCAGAGCCCAGCAGCACTGAGCCATATCAATAAGGGGCCATCCATCAGCATTTATCCAAATCAACTTCGAAAGTGAATGAGGCAGAGCCCGTGAAGCCCCATTCTGGACACTTCTTCAGCATTAGGGTTGGTTTAATTCACTTTGGTTTCATTTGCAAAGCCAAACCGAACGAAGGCTGCCTGCGCCCCGAACGAGGAGGTCCACGGGTGGCTTCAATGTCATTTAGCTGCCCCACTTGTGATGCACAACCTTGGTTGATCTACAGACCCCTGGCAGGTGAGCTCGAGGTGAGAATCACAGCATCTTGTCTTCAACAGGGCTTTGCTCTCAATGAATTGGTTTGTCCCTGCCATAAGCTCCAAGAGGTCCTTATGGTGTATCCTGCAGTGTGATGGGACACCAAACGATGTGCAAGGACAGGAGGGGTGCAGCGATTCTCCAGGTGGAATAATGAGAATAATCACTCTTGGAGCATCCATGTGTCTGTGATGGCAACTGAGACCATCACGCACCCTGTGCATGGAAGGGAGAAGGTCCTGGTGATGGTAACTGGGATCCTAAGGGGCTTTTAGTCTGTCAGAGAGAGGCATAAAGGGATGTAAGTCCCCTGGGATGGGATTTGCCAGCCCTGAGAATGGGGAGATGTTTGGAGAGGTTGGGTGCCATGGGGGGTTGATGGTCCCCATCACTTGGTAGGGTGAGCAGAGGATGCAAAAGCCTTAAAGGATGGGTGTCCAGGTCTCTTTGCAGGCACCAGCCATGGCATAGGTCCCTTCCAGAGGTCAGATCCTGATTTCATTGGGCTTCCTCACCAGCCCCATCACTTCACTGCTTCCATCTATAGCCCGATCCATGAGACATCTCACCAGGGTCACCCACCTCTGCATCACGCTGGAGGCAGAAGACTTTCCCGAGCTGCATCCACTGAGATGTGGCCATTGAGAGACAATTTGAGCCACTCCAGGCCCAGAAGACCACGAGAAGGATGGAACCTCCAATTCTCCAAGGGAACACTATCTCTCGTTGGGATCGTGCTGGAATTGGGCTGCAAACGACCCCGTCAAGCTGGGCACGGGGAGGAGAAATGCCTCCATGGAGGCTTTGAGGAGGTTTCTTCTCCTTATTAATCACAGAGAAGAAAGCAGCTCCTTTCCCCTCCCATAAATCTCCCGGTGGCGTCAGCCGTGTTTGTCCAGCGCTTGGATCCCGGCGCTTCCCACCATGGATAAAGTGGGGAGGGAAAGTGCCCGGCAGCTCCCGTGGGCCTTAAGGACATGCTTAAAGTGAAGGAACCGTGTTCCATGCTCTGCTGGGAACAGACACTGGAATCCTGAGGTTGGCTCTGAATCCCCACGATGAATTCCCTGGAGGATTTGGGGTCTTTGGTGGGGTTTCTGGAGATGAAGGGAGGAGGAACTTCATCTTTCCAAGGCAAACTGAGGCTTCTGTTCTGTGTCCAGGCAGGATCTGGTGCCTTAATCACGAAGCTCCTGATAAGTTGTCAAGAAGGCCCAAAAAACCAAACCTGGGAGGAGTTATGGGCATTTTAGTATTAAATGAAGTTAATTCAGCAGCCCCACTAACTTTGATGGACCACATTCAGGCTTGGCTGATGGAACCCAGCAAGCTCCAGTCTAACCTCCCTCCTTTCACTTGGTGGTGAAACAAAGTCCTTGTTGGGCATAGAGGTCTGCTAAACACCTCTGATCAACTCTTTCTTATGGCATAATTGGCTCTGATCTCCATCTACTCATCCATCCATCATCCATCCATCCATACATACATACGTACATACATCCCCCATCCATTCTCCACCATTCCATCTCCTTCCCCCAGGACCAAAAGAGGAAGAAGAAGATGTGGGCTTTGGAAGAGGCACGGAGCTCCTTATGCCATCCCACTTCTCCTCTATCAGGCCAAACTGTCCCTGGTGTCCTCACATCTAAATGGCTTGTTTCCATTAGTACATGGGCAGCTCCTGAAGTATCTCAGCAAAGGGTTTTTAACATGAAGTTCTCTCCAGGTGACCATTACTTTGTCTTAAGAACATTGGATTCCAAAGGCAAATGTATGCTTCAGCAATGCTCAGATGGCCACTTAACGTCATGTTTATCCCAGGCCCGATGCTTCTCATAATGAATGGGACTTCAAGATCCAGGTTCTCCCTTTAGTTAATGCACTTTAAGTTGCCCAAGTCATCAGCTTCACTTAAATGCCTCACTTAAATAACAAGATCTATTTTTCTCCATTACGAGTTCATTTGTCACAGGAGCCCTTTTCCATGAAGCCCCAATGGAGAACGAGAACATCCGTGCCAGATCATGGCCATGGTTTGTCCGTTTCCATCTAGAAATGAACCATTAAGTGACAGAATGAGCCCCAAATCAGCCAGGAGGGAATGGTGCGACCTCCATCCTGGCATGGACCATGGCTGGGATGGATGCTCTGGGCTTTCACGGTGGGATGAATACCCCGGAGCCTTTTCCTTCTCTCCTATTCCCTCTTTCGGATGGAGACTCCTAAACCCTTCACTCAACCCCATAGTGAGATGGAGGAGAGCCACCGATGGGCTCAAGCTGGTGGCAAAGGCCACCGTTAGGTGTCCACTGCAGCATGGACCATGGAGAAGGACCACAGACACCTTGGAGAAGAGCTGAGGAGCGAAGCCAGATGATGGGGTTGGTGCTTGAAATGGTGCTGACTCCTGATGGGTTTGCCATTGAGATGCTGAAGTAGGAGCAGAGCAAAAGCCTCCCCCAGCACATGGAACCAGCCCTTGGCACGGACTCTCCATCCACAGCAACCATTAAATCCCAACATTTCCCTCTTGACTATGGCCTTACACTCGCCATCACCCCCTTAATTCCCAGTGCACCCGCAATTTTACACCATAACTCACAACCTCCCCCCCAAAAAGCTCCATCGCCTCCGTGACTTTGGCTTCTCCTTGCAATATCCATGTGTGCAGCGTAGAAATGTAAATACATCCAGGCTGTCCCGCTTTGATTCATGCCTCGGGATCAAATCACACATGCTTCCCTGGCCACAATAAATCTCTGCCCAGGCACTCCACCTGAATTGCTCTTTGTGTGCTTCTCGGAGCAGGAGAAGGAGCGGTGGCTCCGGGGGGAGAGGCAGAACCCACCAGCACCCAACAGGGAATGCTTCCCACTGATGGGAGCGGATGGAATCGCCCTTTGGCTGCTTCAGCATCTCCAGGGCAGAGCTCAGAGAGTGGGTTTGGGTGATTTAATGCGTTAGAAAGCATGGGGTTTGTTGGCTCACCCTGAAGACAATGACCCAGGAGCGCAGGGTCCAGGCTGGGAGCAGGGATGTGGTCAGGGAAGTGTTGGAAGTAGGGGCAGATGCCTCCTTCCCATTGCCATTAGGACCTTGAGTCCTTTGAGCTGTCCAGAAGATGAGGTTCTCCTGGGCCCCAACATCAGCAGAGGGAGCTTGGCACGTCCAAAGCTCCTTCCAATGGTGTCCAAGCCCAATGCCTTCCCCTTGGGAGTTCAACTCAACCAGGAACTTGTGATCATGCAGGGTACAGGGTTTGGTGTCAACTGGTCCCCGAGTCTTGCATGGTGGCCAAGGGAAAGAGATGGGAGCATCCTTGGGTGGGCACAGGGATAACGGGACGTTCTCTCCCCGGTAACATCATCGAGAGTCCAAATCCTCTCATCCAAAGAGAGTTGACCCAATCCCACCTAAACCCATCCCATTCTCCCCCAGGGAGGGCCACTCTTGGACCAGAGCAGCTCCATCCCAGCAAGGGCTTGAGCTGATCCTCTTTGTGTGCATCCAAATGGGGGCAGGAGCAGCAACGTGGGGTTGGGAACCACCCCTTTGGCCGAGCATGTGGTTTGGGAGGGGGTTTGGTGACCCCCACGTTCATCTCGGGGCTCCCCGGGGGCTCATCCCTTCACTGACATTGAATGCTTCGCATTCCAAAACTCTCTCTAAGATAACATGGAGTGAAGAACAGCGGAGAAGTGGGCTGAGCCCCCGGATCAG
>JAOEHX010021766.1:4982-18238 GCA_025448015.1 Bolborhynchus lineola | reverse complement strand
GGGAAGTTTAGATTGGATATGAGGAAGAAGTTCTTTACTGTAAGGGTGGTGAGGCACTGGAATGGGTTGCCCAGGAAAGTTGTGCGTGCTCCATCCCTGGCAGTGTTCAAGGCCAGGCTGGACAGAGCCTTGGGTGGTATGGTTTAGTGGGAGGTGTCCCCGGCCATGGCAGGGGGGTTGGAACTAGATGATCTTAAGGTCCTTTCCAACTCTAATTATTCTATGATTCTAAGATAAAAACTTCTTCCAGATTTGGGCATATCCTTGCTCACAGAGATGGGTGTCCCATTGCTTTTGCAGGCTTTGAAACTGTGCTTCAGTGCTAGAGGAAGAAAGAACTTGCCACAGTCAGACGATAGGGGTCAGCATTTGTATCCAGCTGCCACTTGCATTACCAATAAATATCAGGCATACAGATTATGGGGGGAGAGAGCGAGAGAAATGGTCTACTTCAATAAATTTGTTTCTTGACTATTAGTTTTAGTAAATGTTTGATCCCTTTCCTTTGGGAAACTTTAACCTACTTCTAGCATTCAAATCTTTGTCCTTTTTTTGAGAACAAGGCAGGAAGTTCTGTCTTTTTAGCAACGTGCTACTTCTGTCAATACATTTTACTTGTGCTTTGTTCCTACTGTGCTTTATGGATTTTCCATTCTCTCAACCTTCTGCGTGGCTTCTGTAAGTAACAATTTCTAAAACTGACCTCCTGGATTTTAAAACAAAGATTTAATTACTGCAGACAACGCAGTAATGAAAATACAGGACAACATAGTGAAGAAAACCCCCCGTATTTCTCTAAGAATTTGTAACAGACATGGCTCCCTCCCCATTCCATTTCCCTAACTTTTTTCCTGCCTCTTCCAACTTATTTCTTTAGTGCTTTAAAAGTTTTCATCTCTGCCTTACTGTTGTTTTTATTATTTGTACTGTGACTATATTTGTGGTGTGTTCCATTAGGCAAGGCAAACAAAAAAGGCTGATCCATAATTTTTAGTGTGTACAAGCTAAACATCTTCTAAAAGACAAAGTACAACTTTTACAGACCTTATAACCTATCCTTTATCCTTCGTTACACTGTGTGTTTCTGTATTAATTTCTACTACTCTTTTTATTTCATTCCAAATATCATCTTCTAGATGACTTTTAGGCATACATAAATGTCATAAGATGATAATTCTCCAAAGGACAAAAAAAAAACACAAAAGGGACCTAAAAAACCGAAATGCTGACCTACAGGAAAGAAAGCACCACTGAGAAATTAAGAAGCCAAACAAAACAAGTGATGGTTTTGAACTTTTACATCTTGAGTATCATTCAAATTCTGTACTCGAGGTGAATCCAGAGTACTAACATGCTCATGCTTCACAGATAAGGTGGGCAAACACTGTCCTGTGACATAAAATTAGAATTCTGATTAACCAAAAAGTTGCCCAAAAATGTATCTGCTTCTTATGGAAAACTGTTATCTTTCTCTGAAAACTCCCAGTCTCTCTAAATGAGTATTTCCCATTTTTTCAAAAAAACAGTCTACTTTCCAACAAATTTTGTTAAAACATGAATCAGTTCTGCCTGAATCAGATTTCAAACTGAAAGCGTTTTTCTGATTATATCCCCTTTAAGAGGACAAATTTAGTGTTAATACAAGGAGTAACAAGTCCCTGGCACTAGCAATATCTCAGCTGCTAAATTTGAACCATTAACTTCATTTCCAGAACACAATGATCCTCCTTGAGGTAGTTTCAGTCATGAGCTATTCTACAAATCATTTTCTAACATTTTTTTTAATGTACTATACAAGAAAGAACTACTTACATCATCCTTTTGTTTCCACATAGTCTCTACAAAACATATCCATCAGTAATAAACATCACTAATTGTTTTTTCCTTAGCTAAGTTTAGACTTCTGATTTCTCCTTACGTGTTCTTGTGTGATTACTGCTTACTACTATTCTTCATTTATACATCTATTCCTCTGAAAATTAAAATTTAATCACTGATTTCTATTAATGGTAATCATACATATTTTAGTTTCTCAGCCTATGGTGGGTTCAGATGCTTCTTAGGGAATTTTATATTTTTCCTTCTCAATACCCGCATTCTGTCTTATTTTTTCTCTGCTGAGAATCGATGCCTTTTTGAGCGTTATTAATGCTGTTCTGCTATTATATACACCACATATACTAAAAAGTTCTCTGATCAGGGACTTGTTAAAAATACAAGAAAACTGTGGATTTTAAAGAGTTTTTACTTCGAATTACCCATTTCTTGAGAAAATGAGACATTTCTTGAGAAATACAGCCAGCTACTCCTTCAAACCACTTCTACTCTATGTCGAAGAGAGACATGCTTGTCTTTGCATGTGTCCCCAGGAGGGTATTTACTGGAAGCAGGCAGAATAAGGAATTAAAGTAGGGAATACACTAACTGCTGCCCCTCTGAGGCCTGGTCCTCCACCAAAAAGGTGGCAAAAGCTTCACATACTTCTGCTTGCTGTGTGTTGAAAGGAAAAGCAGCTGCAATAATACACAGAAATTATTTAGTATATTACACAGAAATAAGAGTTTGTGTCTCTATGTTCATATTTTGTCCTCCTCTTCTCTTTGAGCTACTTTTTTTATGATGACATGAGAAGGTACGTCCCCATTATATGTTCCAATACTCCATTAATGTTTGGGCTTTTTAAAATATTGTGATACAATATGCATGTTTTTTCTGACTTTGACATCCAAAGGACAGTCAAGTAATAACTCCTGAGTGCAAATCCTGTGATGAGTCTAACCTCTTTCACTTCTAAGACTGTTCAAAGACTGGAACATGTGCAGAGAAAAGCAGAAATGAAATCTCCAACCTTACAGATATTCAGAGCATGACTGGGTACAACCACTCTACTTGACAATAGAATTTGGCCCTGCTTTGGGCAAAAGAGACTAGACCCTTGCTGAAGATTCTTTCCAACCCAAATTATTCTATGACTGTATGTTTCGGCATCCTGAACTCACTTTATGTGCTCTGTTTCAGAAGCTTTGTTCCTTACTGAATAAGGAATCAGGCTGACAGTTGCTTTTGTAGCTAAATAGCCCTCCTATATATTAATTCATTTAATATACGAATTCCTTTTTAGAAGAAAGCCTAGATGGCTTCTGTTATTCTGTCTTCCACAGAAGACTATCCACTGTGATCAACACAATCCAACTGCAGAACTTTTCATTCCTGTCTCTATTATGTAGCACATAGCGGCCTTTGGAACAAAAGGTAGACAGGTACAATGACAAAAGCATCCACTCCAGCTTATCCAAGAACAAGCAGATCTGTTATACTGACAAGCAACTTGTCTTTTGCAAGAGTTCTGCCTAAGCACTGCAGGTGTGAATCGTTCCTATTCACATTATGTTCCTGCTGCTGCTTGAGCTCTGATTCCCTCTCTTTCCCTTCCTTCCCTGTGCCACCTATGCTGTACCTGGCAGACTCCTCTCCCTGACCCTTTTAGTAGAAATGGAGAAAAGTTGAAGACAAAGAGGCATCTTCTGGATGGCAGAAGATTGCGAGGAGTCCCCACAGTGTGCCAGCTGACTGCTGGAGGGCAGTCCCAGTAGTAGGGGGAATATCCTCCCCTGAGAGCAAGAGGAGGCCATCAGTCTTCTAAATCACTGCTGGGTTGCAGGCTGCAGATTTGCAGAGTTTCATCTCAGGCATGGAAAGAAAGGTGGATGGGTTGTGCAACATGTTATGACCCCCCTCTTTGCACTCATCTATCAAATACTGCATAGACAAGTGTTCTTATGGGAAGGCCATAAGCAATTAGTTGTAGATGAAGCTCTCAATATTGGAGCTTTGTCATGCTGAGAGGGCAAAGTAGATGGGATATTTGTGCTTCTCCCTAATGATCATCCTCTCCCAGTTTATCAAACCAACCTCACACTTTTTTCTAAGAAAACAACTTGCCAATAATTCACATATAACCTAAAATGAATACATGAGGTCAGTAATTAACTTCCATCCATGGAGCTGCCCAACATGTGATATTTCAAATGTTTTTTAAAGTTTCCTCTAAATGCAAGCTGAGTGTATTTGGGGAATGAGAGAAGAAGAAATGTATATATATAGAGAGACAAATACAGAGAAACTTACTTTCCAAGAAAAAGAACTTCTTGCAAAGGTTCACTTGCAGGGAACACAAGAAATGCCTGTTCTTCTCCGCGTGTAAAAACTGGTGGAAAGGAGGGAAACAGAATTAGTAGGGCAGGAATATAGCTGGGAGTCTTTTCAGCCTGTTTCTCTGTAAGAGAGGAAAGCAGTCCAACTTCTCTAGTTTGGATAGAAATACCCATATGTTAAGATTTCTGTTTAGAGGAATATATCGGGTAAATCCCATTTACTAAAATTATTTCTGTAAAATAATCCAGAGTTATCTTTACAGATCTGTTGTTGATTTTAAGCCTCTTTCAATATTATGCACTAAACATTCTGAAGTGCGATCTCACCTAGCAACTACATATTCACAGATGTTAGCAAGTCATTCAAAGAAACCCCAAAAGCAAAGCAGCTAAAAAGATAAACTGTGCTTTGAAAGAAGAGTTTTAGAAACACATCAAAATACTTTCCTTCACAAATCTCATGGAAGCTCTTTGGTCATTTTTACTTTCCCAAACAACTTGCAGTCTCTTCTCCAGCACAGACCAGAAAGCAACCATCTCCTGTGGACCACTGCATTTACATTTGAGCAGCTTTGCTGCATTCTGACTCAGCAGGAAATGACCATCACACTAGATTTTTCCAGCTTGTGCTAAGCACAATGCAAAAAACCCCCAAAACTGCTTTACTAATGTGACATTTGAATAGACTATGCTCAAAGTGCCAGCAGCTATCACATGTTCAACCTGTTTCATGCCACATTTCTGCTAACATTGGATGGGTTTTAACAATGGGCAATTCTCTGTCAACTCCAATCAATGTGAGACTTTGCACTAGAGTTACGGAATGTGACATACTGATCCGTCCTTGGTTTATTGTCAGCTCTACAAACTGCAACGAAAAATGCCTCGATTCTTTTCACAAGAAGTTTTCCATGGGATAGATAATGAGGTTATTTCTTAAATAACTATACACAAAAGAGAAACTCTGCAAATATATAGCAAATACTTGTGTATTATTGACTGCTTCTCAAAAGACTAATATGAAATACAAGTATTTCCATCAGGAGTTACTGTTACAATATTTATAGTCCTTGCTTGATCTCTCTTAATCCTCTGTATTATCACAGAAAGACAAAATAGCTTTTCATATTCAAAGTGGAGTTCATGGGTCTCTGATCATTTAGTATGAAAAGTCATGTAATAGCAATGTGCCATTTTATATTAAAAAGATTACAAATCAGCAGGTACTGGCTTTTTTATTTCTCCTCACCAGTAAGCAAGCAGGGCTATTTTCATCAAACATAAGGTTCAGTTTATTCAGTATTGTGACACTGGCTCTTAGGGTACTTGCTATATCCTTTGCGTGTGCATATTCATATGATCAGACTCCATTTCCTCTTAACAATGCCATTTGCAACACTTTTTTGTTATTCCAATAACTCATATTAGGTGTAAGGTAGTACCAGAAAATGATATGAATAACAGCAAATGCCTTATTGAAACATACTATCCACAATGACTTTCCTTCTAGCTAAAGGCTACTACAGTCTTGATATGAATCTTAAAACTGACTATGAGGTAGAAAAAAAATATTTTCTTAGTTAGGCTTGTAGACACAAGCAAAATCTCTTCCAATATTTCTTATGAAGAATTTTCCCCTCATATATAATTCATGAACTATTTATACAACAATATGCTGAATGACTTCTTAATGTGACGTACGGTTGTGGGTTGCTTTGTAGCTGTTTTAAGAATAATAAAGGGCAAAGGATCTGATCTCTTAAGAGCTGTCTTGATTTAAACAGACTACTAATTACACTAAATCAATAAGTAAAAATAAATGGCTTGAATTTTTTATTTAAAATGATAACATAGTTTTGGAAATAAGCTACTTACGCAGAATTCATTCCTTTTAAAGTGATTTTTAATTGTTGCACAACCTGCTTACTTGGGCTGTTTTAGCATTTTCTCTGGTACTGTTTTCTCACTGCCAATGGCTTTTCCTTTATGACTTTGCAACCAAGAAATGATCTACTCCAATAAGAATATATTTCATGATAGAACTCATGACCTTACTATTCTGTTAGCGAAAGGTTACACATTCTCCTTTTTGGTAGCATGGGTGTTTTATGGCAAATTTCTCAAATATTTAGTTCTGCTTCTCTGCTTTAGCACTTATGTCCTTTAGAAGCTCTTCTGAGAACTGAACAGACTGCAAGACATGGATTCTAGAATACAATTCAAAAAGATACAAAATGATAAATAAATAAAAAGCTTCCCAGTGCTTCTTAATACAGGCATAAATGTTTAATCATACGACCTACAGACATGTCTCGCATTTTTCTTTAAATTAGGCATTATTAAAAGCTAGTATGAATTTCAGGATACATGAAGATAACACCATAGAAGTTTACTTCCTTGTTTTGTTTACTATTGTATGCTTGAATGTAAGCAACTAAAATAAGTCCAGAAATACAAGCAAATGACTTTTTCTCTTTTAATAAAAATGACTGCTCTATTGGAAGTCATTAAGTGACATACACAAAATGTAAGATCCCCAAAATATGACAGAATTATTTTTCTTTGGACATATTTTCTATGTTATATAATTTGGGAGGGACCAGGTGAAACAAAAAATACAGAAAAATAATCTTGATTACATCATTCAGTGAGAAATTTCTCTTCACAAGGGAGAATAATTCATTATAGTAAGTTCCAATTAACCTTCAAAATAAGATCTAAATAGAAAGCATGTACTGCATTGTATTTGTCCTAATGGAGCTGAAAATAATCCCAGAATAGACTTGAAATGAAGATGTACTTGTTTTTAATATTGTTACTAAAAGTAATCTGTCTAATACTTAAGTATGTTTAACTTGGCTCATTCTGTTTCAGACATTTTGGGGGATATGAATATGTACAAAGACTTTACAATATTTTCTATTTTATCTTAATAGAGTAGTGAACACAGGTGGAAGATTATACAGGGCAGTGCTGATACTGAAGTGTTCAGCACTGATGTTGCAGGTAGACCCAATAGCTTGAAAAGAAAAGGAGGAGGTCTGAGAAAACAATACTTTATCCTGCATATACTAAGCTGCAATTTTAGTATTTAATTTAGTTCACCTAAAGCACATCTAAAAATAGTACTGCTGGGATCAACATTATTCTTATTTTGCCAATATAGCAATAGTTGGCATAAATTCCCTCTTCACTTGACATTTTTATGTATGACTAGAATTGCAATGATGTAACTGAAAAAAATGTGGTGTAAAAATCTTATCGATATATTAAAAAAAATTAGTAAACAACCCCCTCACCTCAATGGAAGATATATTAGTAGATCTTCTTGACATGCGGTAAAGCTAAATTGTATGTCTTCAACTGCATTCATGGAAACTGAGAGATCCCAACAGAGAAGCATCAGTAAGGGGACATTAATTGTGACTGTAACATGTTCTGCTTTCTTACAAAATACTTGCAGGAAAAAGTCCATTTGACCTAATTTATACATAAGGGAAATCATCTTAGAACTGTTCCAAATTTGGTTTTAACTACATATTTTTTTTGTTTTCAAGCACTTGTTATTATCACCCTGCACCAGTCTAATTTTCAGCTAACTTTAAGAAGCACTTTTCTTTGTCAATGAAAGGTCCCTCAAATAATTAGACAAAACCACTTCTTGTTAGATTTATATACTAGCTATAAGCAAATTACAGTCTATAATCTTCATGGTCTTAAGAAAAATACAGAAGAAAATGATCTATCAGTTACTTTTTTTTTGGACTGCTTCTGCTGAAAATGAAGCAGCATCACTTTAATTCCACAGGAAGCATCACAGCAACTCTGCTTCCATCTAGCAGGGCTTCACAGCTGCATGGCAGCTACATGCAAACAAACTACAAGACTACAAAGAACAGTTCCTGCATGCACACCCCTCATTCTAGATGCAGGTTCATGAAGTAAAACTCTCTGTGTTTAAGAAGTGCATGAAAGTAGTTAAATTAATTTGTGTCAAATTATATGCACAGCTTTTATTTTATGCCATTAAGGAATACAGGAATCCTCTTAACCAAGAGCAGTATCAGACTGGATGTATCTTTTTATCTACTGTGAATGATCTGGGACTGTCAGAGCTCCATGGAGTGCTACCACCAGCCTCAGAGTCGCCGGAGTGTTCTGCTCATGAGATTTGCTTAACTCAGATTAATGCTTATATAGGACTTAAACTTCAGGGAGACTGATTCGAACTGCTCTGCTTTTAACATACTATTTAGCAGTGAAATGTGGCATTTTTTTACCCATTATGAACTGTCAAAGAGCTTAAGTACCACTGGATGGAGTATTTCAAGAGGACAGAACCTTCATGAGCTGAGATGCTGAATACTGCAGTATAGAGACTACATTCTGTAAGAAACCACACTGGTACGATTGCTCTCCTGAGACCAATCCTCTCCAATGGTAGTCTCAATGTCCCCCTGAGAGTTAAGTTTTGAAGCACTAGCCCTCACCAGACCTCAGACATTGAGTCAAATTTTCCTCAGTGGGCAGAAGGAAAATTGGCACTACTTACCATCCTACATCATCCCTAAAGTACACAGGAATCTGCTGCTGCTGAGCTAAAATATTATATCCTCTGGATATTTCTGAAGGCACCACGGTCACCAGAGGTTGCCCTGAGACTAGTGCTACTTCTGGGAGCATGTTCAGGCCTGGAGCACCCTTCAGACTGGATAAGAAGAGCAGAAAAAAGCAGTCAATTTGCCCATAACAGGTATCAAAATCCAGTTCAAAATGCAGTGCATCTTCCTCACAAGTGTTTCTGGTGGAAGTAGACTGACACAACAGCAGCAAATCCAATCAAGCCTAAATTTGATCAATATGGATCTGCAAAAAATTGGAAAATGTGCACGGTTGGAAAATGTATTTCAGCAAGAGTTGCCTGTTTCTATTTTGGGACAAGGACAACCTCGATTTTCCAAATTTTCCATTATCCAAAAGAGTTACACTGGTGAAGTCTTACAAACTCAATGGAGGGTATGAAATTGTCTTTGCTTTGAGTGGAGCTACAGCATTTTGATGCCATTTGTAACTACAACAATCTAAGGGTTAAACTAAATCAAAATGTTTCAACTGTGCCAGTTGAGCATATTCAAAATACAAAATCCAAGAGAGGAAAGCACTGCTTCAGAAATTTTTGAAGTAATTGAGGCATATTCAGAAACACAGCCTGTATATTAAACTAATAGAAAGGAAAAATACAGTCACCACAAAACAGAAAGGAAGAAAGAACATAAAATGGAAATCTGAAGGATTAAAAACCAATACATAGATCCACAGAGAATTATTACGCTTACCTATTTACCTGGTTTAGTGCAAATTAGTAACTGAAACCAGGTGTTGGTATTTTCTTAACTGGTAATAATGAATGGGGATTTCAGTTTAAGTGTTTTGCAACATATAATACAAGGCTAGAAAAACTAGAAAATATAACACCAGCAAGTTCTGAAATTCACTTAATGTAATATAAACATCAATACAGCAGCTTTTTAGTAAGTATTCCAAAGGATAATAGGTTTTCTACACAGCATCACACATGAGCAACTTGGACGAGGTTTAGGGAATAAAGCAGGAAATGAAAAACAATTTTTGCCTTCTAATAAGAAAAATATTTCTTGATAGAACAGAAATATAACCAAGAGCATCTTAAAATACCAGATGTTTTAAACAACAGTTTTCTTTTAAATATTTTAAATAATGAATGTCCTCTGCTTTTACTTAAGCAAGTGAATAGGAGGTTTCTGAATGTTCTACTACATTAGCGTCTGTTTCAAAAAAGGCTATTAGAGAGATGCATAAGTGACCTTATTTACTAGACAAGAGTGGACAACACATATTCCACTATGTCTTCATTTCCAGTGTGCTGAATGCATACAATTTGCAAAGAACAGATGATCTATGAAAAAAACCCAAACAACCCAAACTATAGAAACATAGCATCCATTTGGAAGCTAAGAAGCATTAGATTTTATCTATGCAATTACTTCTGCATGGAAAGCTCCATGACTGAAGTATAGGTACAGCGTACTGCTATTTGTTAGCCTACTAGACCACAGTTTATAAAGTTACAAGTATTGCATTAACAATCAGTGCAAAAAGCAGCATTGCATCCACTGTGAATCTGACTTTATCACATCTCTGCAAACACAGACCTATAATTTGCAGCAAGTTAAAATATACCTTTTTCCTTGGGCTTGGCTTCTTGACAGAAGGAGCTCTCTGTGAAATTGAATAAAATCCAGTTCTAGTGTCTCCTCTAGAGTCAAATGATGACAGTATTACTTGAGGACTTCTGAACCATATTTGTCCTTCTCTGCTTCTGGAAGGCTCTCAGAAAGTGCACCCTAAGAAAAAGCACCCTAAAAGGCATTTCCCATTAACTGCGGTGAATATATTTTGCAACAGCAAGCACATCTAACTTCAAACTGCAGCGCAGTGTTGACAGTAAATGAGCCAGGTCTGGTACTGGAAGCAACCTAGCTGTAATAACATGTAGTTCTGGATGAGCTAAGTTAATCTGGTTTGCAGAAGATTCAGCCAAAACTTATGTACCATTTCCCACTTCATCATCCTATGCTAATATACTGAGGTTTGTCTTCAACCTGTGCCAACATATCTTGCTTATCCGTAAGCTGTCACTGTGCTGGGTGTTAAGCTACAGAAGACTGCATTCTGAAATGTGATAGGAGATATCCTAGAAGACAGAAAAAGTTTTACCTTTCATTCTCAGCGTTTCCAAACTTATATATGTCTCAGTTTGAAAAGGGTATCTCAGAGGATCAGTAACCATGGAAAATGGAGACTTTCATCTCCACTTACTCAAAACTTTACACAAATGTTGCTGTTCACATCATGTCTGGCTGTGTTCCCCCATATAGATGCCATCTCAAGTTCTGTCACGTCCATTAACATCTTATGTGTTTGCAGCAAAAAGACTTACAGTAGAAAGCTTGAAAAACTTTAAATTTCATGCCTTTCCCCTGAGAGATTCCTGTTTCTGAATGGCCGTCACAGAACACTGCTATAAGGACAGACCATAAGACAAAAGTGGACTGAGGGAGAAACAGCTACTCCAATAGTGAATTTTACGTTAAGCATATTCACCAGACCAAGTGACTGCCGCAAAAAGCCAGCCACACATCACACAGCTAAGGCCAGCTTTATATATCAGATCAAGTCAAATGAGCAAACTGTAAGCACGAATTCAACCAAAAGTTTCCAGATTGCAGATTAGTTGAATATCCTAAGAGTTATGGCTTTAAACAAACAAGCAAATTCTAAATACACATCTAAGGTTCATTACTGATGACAAAGCTGCTTTCTTGTACCAAATACAGTGCATGCATTCAGATAAATGAGAGCTATCTGTGTAGTCCTACTGGACCAAATAAGGGCATCTGAGAAAGGACTGCCAGAACATGTCTGCCCCTTTGTGAAATTCTTTTGACCGAATGATTCAGACTGAAATTTCTGACTTACTTCAGACAGTCTTAGTGGCAATTTTGCCCTTATTAATGGATCACTCTATTTCTACAGCAAAAGGTGACAGACTATCATGCTACCTATGCCTAAACCTTTGGCTTTCAATGATCCCACTCAAATGCACAATATTAAAAGCTCTGTACAGCATTTTCAGTGATGCAATTTATGACAAAGCTCAGCAATAAAAATATTCTTTACTTTTAGGCCAGTGTGGTTAAAAGCCTTTTGATTAGCAGAACATCAAACAGGGCATATTGATAATTCATTTGACAAAATACTATGAACTGGATCCTCTTGTATAAATCAAGAGTGATTCAACCAAAAGAGATGCAACACTTGAAAACATAATTAATGTGAGCAAATCACATCAGCTTTTGTTAAAAAAAGCCCTTTGCTTGGAAAAAATGCCATCTTCCTGTTGCTTTCCGTACGGTAGCCTGTAGTTCCTATTTATTGGGGTAACAGAAAGAAAGCTGATAGAATTGAGTACTAGAAGAATACTGTATGCTTTGATAGATTCATAGAATGATTTAGGTTGGTAGGGACCTTAAAGATCACCTAGTTGTAACTCCCCACCTTCCACAGGTTGCTCAGAGCCCCATCCAACCTGGCCTTGAACTTCCAAGAATGGGGCAGCCACATCTTCTATGGGCAACTTGTTCCAGTGCATCACCATCCTCACAGTAGAGAATTTCTTCCTAATATCTACTCTAAATATCCCCTCTTCCAGTTTTAAAGCCATTCCTGCTTGTCCTGTCACTACATGCCCTTGTAAAAAGCTCCTCTCCAGATTTCTTGTAGCCCCCTTTAGGTACTGGAAAGCTGCTATAAGGTGTCACCTGAGCTCTCTCTTCTCCAGGCTGAACAAGGCCAACTCTCTCAGCCTGTCTCCACAGGACAGGTGCTCCATCCCTCTGATAATCTTTGTGACCCTCCTCTGAACTCACTTGAACAGGTCCACATCCTTCTTGTGCTGGGGGCCCCAGAACTGGATGCAGTAGTACTGCAGGTGGAGTCTCACAAGAGTGGAGAGGAAGGAAAGGATCACCTCCTTGAACCTGCTGGTCATGCTCCTTTGGATTCAAGCCCAGGATATGGTTGGCTTTCTTGGCTGCAAGCACACACTGCCAGCTCATGTTGACCTTCTTGTCATAGAATCACAGAAGTATAGAACAGTTAGGGTTGGAAAGGACCTTAAGATCATCTAGTTCTAACCCCCCTGCCACGGCTGTCAACCAACACCTCTCAAGCCTGTCAAGGTCTTTTTGGATAGCAACCCTTCCCTCTAGCATGTCAACTGCACCACATAGCTTGATGTCGTCAGCAAACTTACGGAAGATACACCAAATCCCACTGCCCACGTTACCAAAAAAGGCGTTACACAATGCCAGCCCCTATACTGACCCCTGAGGAACACTATTCATCACTGGTCTCCATCTGTCTTGGTCACTGTTTCATAGAACAAAACCCTTTTTGATGTTTCTACAGTTTGTTACTGGCCCATTTATTTAGCTCTTAACTGTGCAATCCCTGCTGAGGCAAAAGTCAGATTGAACTGACTAGCAGAATGACATGAACAAC